>VDFB02358134.1:176805883-176842325 GCA_007258455.2 Sequoia sempervirens | reverse complement strand
AAATGGTAATCAGCAAAGAATTTATCAAAAATTGTCCAGCCTCCCTTTGAAAATACAAAGTCAAACACCACTATATAATCAGGGAAGAATGTTCTTTTCCCCCTTCCAGTGAGGTTATCTTCATGAATACAACCTACCAGCCACATAACTTCCGCAAACCGTACTCTTGGTGGCACATTGTATGGTAGTATGTGAGGGGCTCCCTGAAATCCATATACTCTCAAGACAGTGTTGACTGGGTATGGGATAATGTCACCCTAGTTATGGTAAACCCTCAAATCTGGCTTCCTCCCCTTTGGCCTGAGGAAGTCATGCAATTCCTCAGGGATCCTAGGTACATTCACCATCAATCTAGCTCTTAATCTAGAAGCAAAACAATTATGAAATTGCACATAACTAGTGCTTTCCTTATTACAGGATAAATTTGCTACCCATATCTATACTTGCAACCTTTCTCCATCAACTGATTGCCTTAATTTCATCTTCTTAGAAAAGAAATCAGCATTCCTAAATAGAAACATATGCATCAACATAGAATACCAAAGAATTGAGTACCAATATCATTTTTTTGTAGCTTCGACAGCCCTTCACGTATCCTCTCAACCAAGAAAGAAGCAAAGTCATATGTCACAGAGAAGTTAGGGTGTTGTATTTGCACCCCCATGAACATGTACACAATAGGAATTACCGCACCAGGACTAAAACCCAAAATATGACATAATGAATAGAAAGTGGCCAAGAAAGGTTTTGCAAAACAATTCAATCTGAAAGATTCCTGGTCACTAGGGATGATATGAAATTGTGAACCTCCTACCCTGACCAGATGAGGTGGAAGCAGCTTATCCCTAAAAAGAGATTTAATCTTTGCATACTCCTACTTCATTTCCTCAAAATTGATAAGAACCAAGTCTTCACTTGGCTCACTCAAATCAAAAATCTATTGGATATCTTCTCTATTAATTTCTAGTAGCACCCCTCCATCATTATCCCTAATTACCCGTGTAATAGGGTCATACCTCACGGCCACTGCCCTAAGTAAGTCCACATCAGGGAATACATTTGGTACAACCAGCTTCCCCATGTCATACATCCATCCATTTGAAAAAGGGTGAGGAAAATTCCTCTGTCCATACCACAATCTGAACATTTCTAAGCCGGTGAGAGGAACCCTAGCATCGGCAATGTTGGAATAATTACACACTAACCCCTCCCCTAGGATTTTCCCTCGCATCAACACTACACCTTTCCTTCTATCATTTGTTGATAACGGAAATTGATCCAGGAAATCATCGTACAAGTTTCTTTTCAAATATTCAATGTGGCCAGAGTGTTGCTTGGTTGGTGCCATCTTGGACAAGCTAGGGCTTCGTTACAATGTTACACTTCAATTGGCTAGGACTAAGCAGAGATAAGAAACTATAGAGTAAAAAACTACAATTCCTCACAATTTATGATTTAACTATAGCCTTAACAAGAGATTTCAATAAGCTCAATGAAAAGCATAGCAAACCCCTTTCCCAAATTTAGGTGCAGAATGACTGGGAGGCACAGAAAATAAACTTACGGCTCTTTTCACATAAACTCCAAATTCTGGCTACAGCGGCTTGCAATTTCACCTTCGGCTCTGAAACTGTTTTCATGAAATAATTGGATGCTTTGTGATACAAATGAGGTAGCAAAATTAATTTTATGTCGATCAAATCTCGCCATTAAATGTCTCATCTGCCATTAAAGCTCATTCACGGGCTACACGAACGGCTCCAATCACATTTGATATAGATTTAAATTTGAACCATTGATCCTCCAGTTTGATCAAATCATCGACGACCACCTTCAAAACAGGCTGACATAATCGCCAACACAGCAATAAGGGGCCCACCATTCCATATGCCACAAATGAAAACCACGTGGCGGTTGCCCGCGATACCGCAATCCCTCGATTTACCATCGCGGGATGGCGGGCAACCGTTGATCTTTCTCATCAGAGATCCTGCTCCTTCAAAAATGGTCTTCGTCCTTTCCATTAACTGTTGAGCAGCTTTTCCCTCAAAATTATAACATCCGTGTTGAAATAAAGCATGTGCATCTCACAAGCACTTTAGTAATCTGCCCCTTAACACATTTAGAACCGGCTAATGCTTCCTTCACTCTTTAGACCTCATCAGATGAGACACGTGGCAAGCACCTGTGATATCATGATCCTATAATTCTTGATCGCGGGATGGCTTGATTGCGGGATGGCGGGCACCGTTGATCTGCAGGAAATAGATCAACGGCAGCGCTAATTCAACCCTCTACAAAATAAAATCATTGATAGCCACCTTCAAAACAAGCTAACACAATTGCCAACACGGCGATAAGGGGCCCACCTTACCATACACTACGAAGGAAGTCCACATGGCAGTTGCCCACGATATCACAATCCTGAAACTTCTGATTGCATGATGGCGGGCAACCGTTGATCCTGAGCATCAATGATCTCGTTCCTTTAACACAGTCGCCAGCCATGTCATTAACCTTCGAGCATTTTCCAGCGAGATTATAACATATCCGTCGATTTAGAACATGTGTGTCTCGAGAACACTTTAGTAATCCACCCCTTAATACATTTAAAGCCGGCTAGTGTTTCCTTTACTCTTTAGGCTTCATCGGATGAGACAGGTGGCGCCTACCCGTGATTTCGCAATCAACCCAAGCACCATCGTGGGATGGCAGGGAACGGCTCAGATCAAATGGTAGTTAGCGCAAATTTGATCTCCCAGCTAGGACACATGGCACCCGCCCGTGATTTTGCGATCCTTTAATTCCCAATCACGGGATGGCGGGCACCGTTGATATCTGTAGGAAATAGATCAACGGTAGCACTAAATGAACCCTTGCAAAATAAAACATTCATTAAAAGGAGAAGTGGGCACTACTAGGCGAACAACAAATAAAAAAATTATATTTATAGAAGAAAAATAAAATAAATTTACAATTTGTTTTATAATTTCACTTTTAACTTTAAATGTATGTTCACTCATTAAGTTGTATTTTTTTTGCAATCACATTTTATTTATTTTAGACATTTTTTATAAAATAAAGATGCATTAAAAATATATTAGAAATATTTTTTCATATATTATATAGCATTCATAACATTAAATTAACATGGGAATAATTTCACAATATCGCTTAACCAATCAAGAAAAATTTAATCATTACTGTGCAACATTATTCTCATCAAACTAACAAATAAACATTGAAACACCAGAAATTTATTTTTTATATTATAACATTCATAACTTAAACCTTTTTATACACAATATCAAGTTAATTATAAAAACACATAAAAGAGTATTTATAAGCAACAGAATTTTTTAACAATTTAATAAAATATAATTTAATATAATTAAGAAAAATTTAATAAAATTATGAATAGAAATTTATGAAATATTGATTACTTATCAAGACAAATGTAACGTATAGACCAGGTACGATATTTTATCCATCAGAAAAAAAATTAATCATAGTAGTTGCAAACATTATTGGCACATCTTTTAAGCCCGACAAATAAACATTGAAAACACATTTATTTTTTATATTATAACATTTATAACTTATACCTTTTTATACACAATGTCAAGTTAATTATAAAAATACATAAAATTATTTATAAGCAACTTAAATTTTTTAACAACATATAATAGAGTTTAGATTTGTTATATCTCTCATATATCAACATAGGTAAATTTAAAAATATTTTAAATTGTATAATTTCAAAACAAAATGAATGAATTTATAGAAGATTATTTTTATTAAAGTGATAGAATTTAACCCCAATACTAACACTAATTATAAGTCTAACCATAACCTCAACCCTAAAACTAACATTAATTAACTTCAAACCAAACTCTAATTTTATATCCAACCCTAAACATAACTATGATTCTAAAACTACCATTAATAAAATCGTAATTGATCCATAACCCTAACCCTAATACTAAGCCCTACCCCAATTGAACCATAACACTAACCCCAAGCTTTATTATAGAACCTTAATCTTTACCCCAACCCTAATCCTAATTCAACCCTATACCTAATTTTAATTAAATTCTAACCCTAATTGAACCATAACACTAACCCCAAGCTTTATTATAGATATAGAGAGCCACAGTGAAAGATATATCAATCACCCTCCCTATATCTCTATCTATTCATCCTTATCTCTTTACCTCTCTACCCCTCTCTATCTCTGTGTCTCCTTTTCTATTTGTATTTTTGTCATTATCTCCCTCTCTCTCTATATTTTCTTCCCTATATTTATCTTTGTCTCCTTAAGTGTGCAATGGGTACATTGAAGAGGTCTTAAAGGAGAACTATCATATCTTTAATCAAATGGCATGCTACCTTAAGCATAACTCCCTAAGGACACATGCCATCCTTGGATTGTTGACATGAAACAACCAATCAAAATTTAGTTTCTCTCTCTCATATTAATATATATTACTATTATATTAACTATATATTATATTAATTATATTTTGGATTATATAAAAATATACTTATTATTAATTATTAATTATAATAATTTTATACGTATTTAATAATTTTGTTAAAGAATATAATATCTAATTATAATAAGTTGAATAATTATATTATTTATTATGTAAAATATAGCTAATATATACTTAACTATATTGTAGAAGATATTAAAACCTAGCTAAATGGTGCCAAAATTTTGAATTTGAGTAACATCTTGTAAAGCTAATGAAACCGGGTTGTAGCTAGATCCAAATTGGAGAAGTGAAAGTTCAATGCGGCTGAGGAAGATTTTGGAGTATTAGTGAAAACAAAGGTCAATACCCGGTGTGAGGGAAAGAGTTTGGAGGGAGTGAAACAAGGTCAATACCAGCGAGGAAGGTTTGGAGTTAAAACAAGGTCAGTACCAAGCGCCCGACAAAGAGTTTGGAGGAGTGAGAAACAAAGTCAGCTCTCCAGTGAGGAAGATTTTTGGAGGAAGTGAAAAAAAAGGGAGTTAATACTGGCGCGGGGGCGAGTTGAGGAACTCACAAAATGTCGATGACCAGGGGAGCCGTATTAGATGCTTGTAAGTTTACTTTTACATCTCTTAGACCTTCAATTTTCGTACCCTGGTTTCCAAAGATCTTCTAGAGTACATTGGCACTAATTACCATTAAATGGTATAAGATAAGACAAAAATAAATAAGCTTATACAAAACATATCCACCTACAATCCCATTCAAACATTTTAATTAATTTCTTGAATTAAACCACAAAAGAATCATACACACCATAATGAGTGAGATGAGCGAAACAACCCATGATCATTTTTATTCAAAGAATTCAAATAGCTTGTACAATGGAGGAACTTGTGAGTTTGAATTAATCATATCCAATTCAAATGCCGGTGTGTCATAAAACATCAAATCCCCATGAATTCAAAACCTGCCTCTGGTCTGACTCAAAACCTAGAATTGCATTTTCCCTAAAACCATCAAAATTTACAATTTGCTCTGCAACTTCATCTATACTCAACCAAAAATATCTAACTTGCTAACCCGTACTTCTTGCCTTGAAATCCTTCTTATAGAAAAAGGAGGAGAAAACAAGCATCGGGCCATAAAGCACACGTGTCACTAGCCAATTGGACTGCCTTGTACTCTTCATCAGTTGGCCAATCAAAATTGATCACCTCATTCACCTTGAAACTATAAGGTTTGTACTTAATTGCCACCTAATTCACTTCTCTTTCAAAAGACTCCAAGAATGAACTGGTGCTAATGATTTTGTCCATACAACTCACCAACAAATCATAATCTAAGTTACCCTATTTTTCAGGGTTTTGGAGTCCAAACATGATATAAAGTGGCTCTTACACTTTTTGTGATTATTGTAGCTTGTGTAAGAGGCCCCATGGATCTTGTTGTAATTGTAGGATGCTGCATGAATAGGATATTAGGATGAAATAAAGAAAGGTATAGTTATTTGTCCTCAATAGTTTGTGAAAGCATGTAAAATGAGAGGAGGTTCAAGCCTAGAGTTTCAACCATAAAACATGTATGGGAGATCTAATTTTATGAATTTTTTATCCGTAATACTCAGACCCACAATGGGTTGTTTCCTAAGCTTAGCTGAATATAAATGATACATACACACACACACACATATATATATGTATGTATATGTATTTTTAAATGTATATGTAAATGCAATTACTAGATGCTATCCTAGAACAATAAATGCAACATATCATTAAAGAAATCTATATCTATGTATATAAATGTGTATTTCTAAATGCAAGTGTAAATACAAAGAGCATATGGTTTTGTAGTGTTATAGATACAACATATCCATAAATTAATGTAATTGAAATTCTAAAGTCTTCAGCACATATAATATGAAATCGATCAAACTATTAAACTACATGAGAAATAAATGAAAACAGTAAATGCATATGTATGTGTATTTGTAAATATAGGTGTGAAATAAATAAGAATAATGAAAATTATAAAAGAATACAAGAAAAGGTCTCCTCCCTTCTTGGTAGTGATAACCTCCTCCACACACAACCCTTAAAAATTATGAATAGAGGATTATAATCTTTGAAGAACTCAAAGTTGATTCTCTCCTACCTTATGCAATTAGTCATTTTATCCTTACAAACATTTATAGTGATTACTAGAGGCACATAGACCAATTCTTCATAATAGAAGAATTTGATCATACTTTTCCAATGATGGCATTATGAGAAAACCTTAGGTTAAATGAATAATTCCTAGCTAAGTTCTTTAAATCATGTCCAACCGTATAAGAGAAGACCGTTGCTATGTGTATCTGGATACCATGGAGAAAGGCTAGTCTTTGGGCTCTTTCATCAATCATCCTACCTTAAAACATACCAAAAATCTCCTAGCAATTAGACATAGGAAGATTTAATATGACTTAAAAAACAATTATTGCCAAAGCGTAGAGTTATGATGACTTAACAGGCCTAGTATACACTCCCTCCCCATTAACCACTTAGACATATGGAAATTAAATGTAAATTTGCTGCTATTTTTAGTCATGTAAGTGTCCAATAAACCACTTGGTGGTGTTTCCCTTCAAGTTTATTTACTTGAATGAAGAGCAAAAATCCTTTGATTACAATTAGAGAATACATTTGAGGCCTTGGTTATGTAACTGGTGCACCATAGTCACATTTAACACTTGTTACAAAGTTTGGGAGCTAAAACGTTAAGTAGATTTGATTTGTGATGGACACATTTGGACAGTAGTAACAATAGCTTGCAATCTATCAAGACTTGATTACCTTATAACCTATGAAATTCTAGCGATGAAATGATAGATTAATCATAATGTCACCTTGGGATCACATCACCATGAAAGAACTTCATCCAACATCCTTATGATTGTAGGTACCACCAAATAGGTATTTTTCAGATTTGTCTTCCTCGAGCGAGGGAAATTCAAGAAGAGAAGAGGAAAGCGAGACATGTAGTATGTCTAAAAGAGGGAGATCAACTAGAGGTCAAAATATTAGAAGAAAATTCTGTAAATGCATGGAATTTTTTCTTGCTGAAGGGGGGTCATGTTCTTATGATGATGAGAGAATAGGCGATGTCAAGGTGCCCTTGAGGTACAAGCATCTATGGAAACAATGGGTACCCAAGGAACTTCCTCCAATGAACACCGATTTTTGTGTCAACAAGAGGATATATCACATAGCACCATCATCATTACATGGTTTGGGCCTATTTTGCATGGACGGCATAAAGGTCTATTACGACAAAGTTATTGAATTGATGGAGTATGTTGGACCCTGTTACAGTTACAAAGATTGGATGTAACTGGTTCGATATACATGAAGTATGCATAGGTATGCACTGTCAGCAAATTATATACAACTAAAAGATAAGGATCAAAATAAAGGAGTGGCTATTTACATTGACGGAAGGCCAAAAGCATCAGGGAATATTGCAAGTTTTATAAATGATACATGACTGGGTATAAATAAGCTTAATTGCATATTAGTGGCGTGAGGAAACGTGTATTCATTGTAATGATATGTGATAAAATCAATAACTATAGGGGAAGAGTTGCTAATCGATTACAATTTGAATCGCTTAGTTACAAACACAGTTACTATGGGGGTGGTACGTACTATGTACCATTTTACCCAACCTCCAATTAATGACTCCAATATACCATTTTATTCTTATGTTTTTTTTCATAAGTCTATTGGTTTCATTTCGGTAATATTTTTATATTTAATTTTTGTCATAGGGGACATTGATCGATATGGAGAAGGCTCGCCCAGAGCATAGATCGTGATGTATCTTGGCGCTTCTACCCGGTTTACCTCATTGTAATTGTACAAATTAGATATGAGCAAAATGTTTTATTATTATGTTTTTTTCACAAGTTTTTTGGGTTAATTTCGATAATGTTTTTAATATTCTTGTTGCAGTTGACTGATCGGGAAAGGCACCAGCAGTAGAGGAGAGCATCCATAGTGAGGTGCAGTCAATATTTTGTGATGATGACATCGCTTATTCAGCAAACCCTTTCGATATAATAAAGAAGCTCCAAAAATCAGCAATGAAAAATGACTAAGTTGATGTTCATACTGCCTCAAATAGATGAGATAAGAGAGAGGGTTAAAGAATTGACTGAGAGATTACAAAACTTGCAAGTAAGTTGTCATGAGGTCTTTAATTATAACATAAGTTCATTCATGGTTTTATATTTTGTACTCTTTTATGTCATGAACTAAAATATGTGTTGTTTTTACAGGGTTATTTGCCTCCTCATGATGCTCCTGGCCATGATCAGGGTACTGCAAGTGCTTTCCGAGGAGTAAGGGTTGGTACAAGTGTCCATCTTGATCTTCCTATGCATACATCACATCATCTAACCCCATCATCCGTGCATATATTGTCATCTGAAATGTAGGCAGTACATACCATGTAGGCATCCGTTAATGCACCCTCTGGCAGCAAACACATACCAGAACATTCGTCAGGACATGTACCTGGGGATGTAGAGGCCACTAGTACTGGTGATGTTTTAGCGGCATTTCCTGGATCTTCCCGTATTACTAGTACGGGAACATTGCCGATCACACTTATGGTGACCAAGGATTTTGTTCCCGTAAAGATAGAGAAGGTCCCAGGTACTTTAAAATGTTTTAATTATTCTTCTATATAATCCAATTGAAATTTACTTATTGATCACTCTTTTTAGACTATTGATCCCATGATCATTTTGCAGGAAATGATGTTTTTTATAAACATCTAAGTGATATTACATTGGAGCTCTTCGGGCCCACCATACGTACATGGTGGAATGCCCAAAATGAAGATTTAAAAGATGAGCGCATTAACCATTTAGTTGTGTTGTTCGGTGATAAAACATTCAACTAAACCAAGGTCCTTAAGAAAGTTGGTACCTATCTAAAGTATGTGAGGGACCAGTATAGGTCACATTTAGAGAAGAACAAAAAGTACGAGCATCCCCCCATGATTCCAGAGAGGGAGTGGAAGGACCTGGTGTCTGATGGAAAGGAGAAGGCTGAAAAGAAAAAAGGAAAGACACCACTAGGCCAAGGAAGGTATGTGATATAGAAGCTAAATATGCAAAAAATCTCGATTAATCACGATTTTTAAAAAATCTGCAGGCTGGATGATTTTTCCCCGATTTTTTGAAAAAATCATTGACTTTTTGGTCAATGATTTTTTTATGTTTCAAATTGCAAAATCGCCAAAAAAACATGTTTAAAATCTGCAGAAAAACGTGAATAAAATTGAGCTGATTTTCGCGCAAAAAAAACCATGAGACCATGGCTTGTTGCTTACTATTATGCTTTGATAGATTTTTTCCAAGCATCCATAGCTTGTTTGAAAGCACCTATTTTAGGCTTTTAGCCATAGCAGCAAGGCAATGAGCTGTTTGATAAAATGTTTTGGTAGACATGTATGAAAAATGCATAGCATAGACAAGGCAATGAGCTGCTTGAAAAAAATGTCTCAAAGAAATGTAGTCTCATAGTGATGGAATGCCATGACGAATGCCATGACAAGAAAATTGCTATGGATTGTCATGGCATTCCATCACCGTGAGACTGCATTTCTTTTATGCATTTTTCCAAACAATTCATTGCCTTGTCTATGTTATTGCTTACTATTATGCTTTGGTAGATTTTTTCCAAGCATCCATAGCTTGTTCGAAAGCACCTGTTTTAGGTTTTTACTTTTTAGCCATAGCATGAAGGTGTTGAACTGTTTCATAAAATTATTTGGCAGACATGTATGAAAAATGTGGTAGCATAGAAAAGGTAGTGAACTATTTGAAAAAAT
Source organism: Sequoia sempervirens (assembly GCA_007258455.2). Taxonomy (NCBI): domain Eukaryota; kingdom Viridiplantae; phylum Streptophyta; class Pinopsida; order Cupressales; family Cupressaceae; genus Sequoia; species Sequoia sempervirens. The sequence continues at coordinate 176,831,964 of VDFB02358134.1, read as the reverse complement.
GCTTCAAAAAAATGTGGTCTCATGGTGATGGAATGCCATAACGAATGCCATGACAAGCAAATTGCAAGCTCATTGCCTTGCTGCCAAGGAAAGGAAAATCTGATAAAATCCTCTCTATCAAGAAGTTACATGAGATAATGAGACATGCAAATGAGTCACCATATGACTTATTTTCAAGATTCTTGGATATACTGATGGAGATACCCAGGATTTTTAGACCCGGTGATCTAATGTGTATTAATTTGTTTTGTGAAGTATATATGCTAGGGTCTAGCCAATGGTCTGAGTATCTAAAGCTCGTAGCCTTGAAAAAGTAGTAGATTGGATTAATATTATGGAAAGAATTGAGAATGGTCATGTTCCTTTATCTGTTACTCATGATGTGAGTAACAGTTTCCATGTTTTAGATGATCAAAGGCTAAGATCACCAAGTCAAAGAGAAGCATTAGAATCAGAACAAGTGACTATTGAATGTTGTCATTTGACTGACAACTTAGAAACAGATGTAGATAGTAATGATGAGGATGGAGAGACAGAATATGAAAACAAAGAGGTGATGCCCGATTATCTTCCTTGGGATGTCATAAACTATGAGCAAACACAAGAAGTACAAGATGAAACTTCCCAAGTTGATTCAGTTAGTAGCCATCATGCATCTATTAATCAAGGGAAGGCACTTAATGCCAATTCCATGGTATACATGTGGAATCAAAGTGATGAGATTGAACTTGAGGAATCTACCATTGAATATGATTCTTAATATGAAGTGGAGATAGAATCCCTTGCCTCTAGTAGGGGATATGTTAATAGCCTCACAGATGTGTGTTTCCTAGGCATTCAATAGTTCTCATCATGTGAAGAATGTTCTGACTGCGGGTCAATTGTTGCAGATATGAATGATGAACATAATAGTGAGATTGCTTCTCTATGTTCTTCAAGTGATTGTACTAATTTTGAGTACATTGACTCTCTGAATTGCTTGTATCCTGATTTTGAAGATGATGAGAAACATCCAATTAATGCATGGAAAAATATCTTATTTGATGAAGATGTTTTGGATGATGAAGTTGCAAATGACAATCCTTATTGGTGTAGGAGTAATCCTCTTTTTCAGGATACTTATAATAAATGTTTGGCAAGTTCCATCAAGGGGCATGTTGCGGATGGTCCATATGAGGATCAAAGTGATGCTAAGGTGGGTAGTTTTATCAATGAAGATGCTACTTCTAATTTTCCAAGTGCTAAACTACATAAGAGGTATGGAGATACAGATACCAGTAAGGAAGCTCTTGAGTATGATGTCAGCTCTGGATGTAATGAGGATATTCATAAAGATGAATATGCTTGCATTGATTCTCCTATGGTGAAGAATTGTATATTTGAAGGAATGGTTGAAAATTCAGGCATTCATGTTCTACAGGATGAATGCACAGATACTCCCACAATACTGCTTTATGTTGAGGAGAAGGAATTACATGGTGATTCTACAGAGTATGCAGATACTTCAATATGTTTTCACCCAAGTGAGAATCAATCCAAAGACATAGGTGATTGTGAAGATCATATAGGATAGTATGAAGTTGCAGTGGAGTTCTTTGTAGAAACTCCCTATCTAATTGATATGATTATGGAACTTCTTTCACCCCATGGGGTTAACACTTATGGAAGGAGAATTGATAATAGACTGGGTCATGCTTTCTTTCCTGAATGCACTGAGGAGTGGTCTAGTTAGAGCCAGAATGTTTATGAGACCTTCAAGTTTGATGAACAAATTCATGATGATCATATATCTCATGGTGATGTGGAATATGAAAGCTTCACTTTCTTATTTCAGTCTGAGGAACTTGTAACAAAAAGGGACAAAGCTGGAAATGTTCTTCTGGATGGCATAAGTAGTGTTGGTCAAAGTAATACTGATGATTTGGTGTCACATATTGTTCATGTGCATTCATTACAGAGCAAACAGGTTAAATTTTTTCATAGAGGAAAAGTTGTTCCTGAATTTTCAAGGCCCGGGGGCTCCACCTTGTAAAATTATCTTGTGTACATTGTCTAAGTAGTGTAAATATGATGGTCTGGTTTGCTTGTATCATGTTGGTTCTACTTGCCTAGTCCAAGTGAGTTCCTTGGTTTTAGCCTTGTTCCCTAGTCTGCTTCAATCGAAGATTTTGTTTCTTTCCATACCCACCATGGGTATGCGTCCCTAAGCATGAGCCGCTGATGGAGCTTATAAAATTCTAAAGAACTCTAGCTCAATTCCCATGAACTTGGTTTCCATCTTAAACCTGTGTCCTCAAAGTGAGTAGGGTTTTATTCAAAAGCATGCAAACATTATAATTTTAGGTTGACCAACTCAATAATTCATTGACCCCTTAAGTGATCTTTTGAGCCATCCAGCATGTCAGTCTACTGGCCCCATTAGCCCGAGGAACTGGTCATCCTTCTTCCCACCATATCAAGTTTTTCCTCAAGTCAGGTTTTAAATTTTATCCCGGTGACTTAAAATTTAAGTCATTAACCTCGGTGGTCATGTCATCGTCGACTAGACCAAGTCCCATCTATCAAATGCTAACGTCACTTGGTGTGCATATTTAAAGATTCAAAGATCGAGGAGAAGATCTGGACTGTACCCTGCCAGCCCACGGGAGTTAAGTGCCAGCAAGATAAATGCAGTGAGGTTGGTGAGAATTCAATGCATGTCCAAGGTACAATGCAGGACCCACTCCCCACTACCGCTCTCATGGCCCGACATCTTCAACGAGTGGCTGCGATCAATCTGGTAGAACAATATTCACCATTCCCTACTAGCTCACTGGATTAAAATGAAAGGTGGTTATGACTAGTGAGATCAACGAGATCTCGACACTTGTCCTAACCTATTCAGACCATGGAGCCCGCACATTGTGAAGGCATCATCCGAAATGGAAGAACCCCATTGGCTATGAAAATTTTGGCGGAGCACCACTAGTAATCAAAGGTGGTCAAACAAGAGTTGGTTGTCTGATCATCCATCAAGGCAAAAGATCGATAAATAGCATTCAAAGTTGGAAAATAACACGTGATGTCCATTTTTACTTTGTGCAACCGTCTCACATTAATGGTTAACATCCTGCAAAGTGATTGAGTTTATCTCAATTCATGTGGAGACGCCAATGCTGGTAATCATGAAGAATAATCTATGGATTTCCATGCAAATGAGAAATTAAATGGTGATAGTACATCTTCCAACAAGCTGCCTGGGTTGTGCATGCATGTTAGACATTGATTGTGATCCTCATCGCTCCATGTGATAAATATAGAAGGAATAGCTTCTATTCATGTCAACTGCATTTAGCAGTTATTAATTAAGGCAAGGTAGTGTGAGCAATTATGAGAGAAGAAGATGAGAAAACTAGTAAGGAAGTCTGCTCGCTTGAATCCCCAGAGGTCTGGTTTTGATGCACTAGAAGCTGCTCTAGCCATGGAGGCCAACACTTCCACTAAAAATCCTTGACTCGCACCCAGCAGGTGTAGTCGAAGGCTACAATTCCAAGGTGATGTTGCAAGAAAAGTGGATGATAAAGGAAAGAGCCCATTACAGTCTCCCACGGGAACATAGAAGAAAATAAGGTATGGGTGTGGCTCCTATAGATGCCAACATTCACCTATTAATCTTACGAGTAGCCCCTCTGAAACTGAGACCAACTCTGACTATTGTTGGTATTTAGCTCTTTTGAATGATGGTCTTCCCTCTGATGAGGAAGTGATATATGTTTTCTGTTGGCAGTCAAAACCCCTAGCGAGCATACTAGAAGTGTGTTAGGCAAAGAAAAGAAAGAGGAGGAAGTTGAGTTTTCCACTCCTCCTTTGGCAATGAATAGGAGTGGTCGTTTGTACTATGGACATGGCACTGGTAAAGGTGGAGTGAAGGGTAAATAAGAATTTGTTGTGTGTGGGCTCTATAATTTTTGTGTTAATGAAATTTGTTGTTATTGGTGGTCATGTTTTTGCATGTGTGGCACATTCTAGTATTCGATGTTGGTTGTACGCCCTCATGGCATTTTGGTTACATGGTTCGTTGTAGCTCAGATGGAAAAAAAGGGAATTTTGGCGGTACTTTTCATTTCCTTTTTCTGGCGGCGGTTACATTTTGGCTTTCCCCAGTTGTACCATGTTTTACAAATTCGAAATGTGGGGGTTTTGAAATGTAAGTGAAATGCAGTTGAAATTTTGATGAAATGAAAATCTGTAGTGAAATTTCATGTGAGCCTGAAGCTTGTTGCTCCCTTGTCAGATAAAAGGGAATTCAAGGCTCACTTGAAAGAGGAGGAAAAAAAGAGAAAAGAGAATAGATAAAAATTTATGGTTAGGTCTAGGTCAAGTGTATATGAATTTTGTTAGAGTAAAGGTTTTAACTTAATTATGTTAATTAAGTTACCTTTAGTTTTCATATTGTGACATTTAATAATTATATTAATTATTAAATTTCTACCTATAAGGGTTTCTTTAGGGTTGCACAATCTCCTTTTATAAGGATTGATCATTATATTTTATCTCCCTCTCTGATTAATGCATCTTTAGCTTTCAAAGCACCTTTGTCTTTTGTATTGAATGTCTTCTTTCTGTGATAGGTTATTTGCATGCAGGTGATCTTCGGGGTCTGTGAGGTTGGCTTTCACAACTTCAACATGGTATTAGAGCTCCAAACATGTTGCTTCATGTTCGGTTTCTGAAGGATTTTTGGAGCTTCAAGGGTTTGGGGTTTTCCTTTTTGATTCAGGGCCTACTTTTTTATTTGGTGCGGTTTGAGCCCAAACTAACCTCACGGTTGCACTCAGGAGGCCGTTTCCAAGTTTTTTGATATATAATTCACCCAGTTTTGGTGCAGTTAGCTCAGAAGGAAAAACTTTTTTGCCCTAGGGCCGTATAGACCCCAAGGCACACAGATCGATGCAAAAAATTGCAAAAAAAGACAAGTTTTTTGATTAAAAAGGCACTCCCCGTTTAAAATAGGGGCATCGCCCAGCCACCGCCCAATGGCCACCAGCAGCAGCCACTTTTCCACCTGCCACCAACGCCACACCCCTCCACCGCCCGGCTCCCTTCAGCCCCTGAGGGCTCCAGACTACTCCACCATGGTCATATAGGTGACCGGGAGCCTACGCTAAGTATCACCAGCTGGTCCAGCCCCTGCGCCGATCACGTGGGTAACTGGGGGCTCTATCCCAGCACCCAGGCTGCTAGCCCCTGGTCTTTCATGCAACCAGGGGCTCGTTTTTTTAGCCCCTGAGGGCTCCTAATGGGCTTATTGGGCATTTTTGAGTAGTTTTCAGTGAATCGGGTGTAAAATGGGCATACAATCTTCATTTTTCAAAAAAAAGATACTATTGGAAAGCTGATTCCGACACTGTTCCAGTGGTGTATGTGTGATTTCATGATTTTTTCATTTTGATTCCTTTTTCTGCAGTCAAAGTTAGATCATGGTTTTTGCACTCCCGGGGGCGTAGCTTTTGCATCTGAGCTCTATTTTGCGCAAACGAATAGGTGTCAGAAATTTGGTTCAGTGCTCTACACAAGGATCAAACTTATTTTCCTACATTTTTCCCCAAGTATATTTTATTCAGAATTTTGTGTTTTCACAGTTTGCTTAATCACTTGGACGTTTTGGCACTTGGGAACCTCTTGTTTCTGTCATTAGGCTCTATTTCAATTGATCTACATGTTGTAAGGTCATTTTTCTCAGATTTTTTATTTTGAAGAGTTGTCATGGGTTTTTCTACTCACCCTTTAGTTGTAATTCTAGAACGGGGTAATTATGAGTCATGGGCAAAGGGCATACTTACACATTGTAGATGGCTTAATATTTTTCCTTATTTGTATGATCTCATACTTGAACCAACCACTTCAGAGGGAAAACTAGCTTGGGATATCATTAGAGATCACATAGTAGGACTTATATTGTCTAGTGTTGATGATGACACTGTGTGGGATATATCAGACATTGATTGTCCCCACCCATTGGACACGTCTTTGGGAGGTCTATGGAGACCCCAATCTCTCTCCATTCCTAAAGGATCCTACTTTAGATTGTCTCTTACCCATTGCTTGGAGAGATAATACACCCTTTGATCATGATACTTTAGAGGAGCTTGATTATTTAGACACCCTTGCATGTTCTGATGGATCAGAGGCTTGTCTCACAGTTCCTACTCTTCAGACTGAGATTATACATGTGTCATTTGTTGTTCCTGATGAAATAAGTATCACCACATTGGCCCCTATGGATTTAGTTCAACATCATGACCATCTTGGTCATTCATTATCTGCTACATCATGGGATTCTTATCTTGCAGACACATTCTTGTTTTTGAGTCTCACACTATAGATCTTGAGGATTATTTTGAGGACATTCATCTCCTCTACCTTGACAGTTAGGTTATCACTGTACGCCCACCATTATCTGTGCATTCAGAGGTTGCATTTAAGGATTCTCCACATCAGTTTGGATTTGGCATCATTTGTTTCAGTTCAGACATAGAGATTCTTCAACATCCTATCATGGCACACATCTTGAGACAAATTGGTTCATCACTCTTCACAGGGTTTCTTTGACATCGTCCTTTGGATCTGTTTCTTCCCAAGAGGAGGAATATCATTTGCCACTTCAGGATTTTTTTTTGGATTCTACATCAAGCATCTACCATTGCGACAGGAGTTTCTTCATTGTGGGGGGGCCTTCTTGTCTCTTTATATCTCTCCTATGGAGACCATTGTATATGTACTTATATGATAGAAGTTGTCTATGGTGGGTATCATGTAATCCACCTCCTATCCTTCTTTCATTAGTGCATTTCATTCTTTTCTTTTCTCTCTTTTGGGGGGGAGTTTTGTTCCCATGAGGTTTTCTCCCTTTCTCCACTTTACAGAGATTTGGTTGTATTCAGGTACCTAATCAGGCCTAGTTGTCAGGACCCTTGTTTGCTTTCATGCATTGTAGTTACCTTTGCTTTCTTGCACATGTTTGTAGCTACACTCTTGCTCATCTTAAGGGGGGGTGTTAGAGTAAACATTTTAACTTAATTATTTTGATTAAGTTACCTTTATTCCTCTCTTAAGATTTCACTTTAGTTTGCATATTGTGACATTTAATAATTATATTAATTATTCAATGTCTACCTATTAGGGTTTCTTTAGGGTTGCACAATCTCCTTTTATAAGGATTGATCATTGTATTTTATCTCCCTCTCTGATTAATGCATCTTTAGCTTTCAGAGCACCTTTTCCTTTTGTCTTGAATGTCTTCTTTCTGTGACAGGTTATTTGCATGTAGGTGATCTTCGGGGTCTGTGAGGTTGGCTTTCACAACTTCAACAAATTTCATAATAGGAACAGAATAAGCATGTCTATTTTGAGCTCTCTTTGGAAGAACATATACATATTGTCTTAAATTGTTATGCAGATTCGACTCATGAATATAAATGAAAGTCTAGTTTTGATGCATTTTCTCTCCTTATGTGGATTTGAAAAAATCTTCAATGGAATTGTTAATAATAGTTTCATTTTTCTTTTGAACATCAGTTCAAATGTATGTCTCTGTTTCTACTTTGATTCAAGTAGTCAATTAAATGCTCAAGTGGATTCATAGATTTGTAATTATTTGTTGGGGATTTGATAAGCAGTTGTGTATCAAAAATTGTGAGCTCCATAATGCAAAGCTATTATGTGGCTAGTCCATTTTATTAAGATTTAAAGTCATTTATGTATTACTGATTATTGTGTGTATGACTCTATTGCCCAACTCAATAAGACACTAATCTATTTCCTTAAAGATCCACCTAATGGGTGATCAAATTATTGCATGGTGGCTGGCCTAGAGTTAGAATTTGAATTTACTTTAAAAATTTCTTAAATCTTTACACAAATTTTATGTTCATTGTCATGTGGGATAACATTTGCTGAAATGGTAGCAAGTTACTTAGAAACAAGCCAATTTCATAGTAAGCTTTGCACATTTTCCTTTCAATTATAATGATCTATGCAAATAATGTGTTCTATCAAGTACAATATCAATGAACACCAATAGGAACACCCTCCTAGGTCCCACAGAGCCTAAAGTGCAGAAGATCTTAGTCTATGACTAGATCTTGTCAGTTGGCCAATCATTTTCAGGAGTTTTGAATATAGGAATTGGCTATTTCTTAGAAGTTCCTTTAAGTGCGCTGGAAAAAACAACACCAACCTCCACAATCAACATAGTAATATAAAATTCTAGACTCATTTAGTATGGGTGGATTCTATGGGAAGGAAAGTATATTCTTATTTTTGGGAATGTAAGTCAATTCTCAAATTCATAGTGCTCATTATCTTCTTAATGGTTGGTTTGGTTGAGATGGAAGACTAAGTCCATTTTCTTACTATTCATGTTGAGTCTCTTATATTTCAACACAAAATTCATCCTCAAAAAAAGTAATTTTAGGAGAATAATTGTATTCCTATACCATCGGTTTAGGTGTTTTAGGATGCAATTCCCTTGTTGCAAGAAATTTTTTTCCATTTCTACTTTTGAAACATTAACTCTTGAAGGACAGGATATTTTTCATTGCAGAATCATCATCATATATATCAAACTGAAATGTATCACTAGGATGCATGTCCTCTATAAGTGCACCAAGATTAAGTGGCCATGTCCCTTTCCTCTTGAATGTTATGATGTTTACAATAGTAGATACCTTTTCAAAGCCCCTGCCACCAAGTATTGTTAAATTTTCCTTCTTAATTTTAATATTACGAAACTTGGCTAGCCATATTCCTCTTTCAAATTTGAAATGTGATGTTTTTAGGAATAGGATCATAGAGAAATATGTAATAGAATGAATGCAAAAATAAAATATAAAAAATAACACATAACACAAAGACACAAATATATGTGGTTCATCCAATATGGGCTATGTCCATTGAGAAATAGCTAGGCATTCCTTTATTTCATCTAGCAATATGAATGGATACAACCTATAACACATTTGTTGTAACTCCATCTTCTCTCCATCATAGTCTCCTCACAACACAATATAATGCAATACTCAATCATAATACAATTCCCTCATAAAAGGGGGTTTCCTTCTAGGGAAAAAAACATAATCTCTATCATCAGATATGTGACCTTTAAATGATGAATATTCCAAATTTACAATGAATAAACATATATAAAATGTGGCTTTCATGGGAACTGATGAGCCTAGTTTTTGGTATATTTTTTGGTAAAATCTATAGTCTATTTGCTAATAGATGTCATGGAATTTGATGCTTAAGTGTTGGTATTGGCATAACATTTCCCTCAAACCATTGACATTTGACAATATCCTATCTCTGCAAGTTTTAATGACATTTGACATAATATGAGGGTTATCTATATTGATTTTGCATGTGATTAATGAATGTTTCTTAGAGTGGTTATAGATGTGCAATTATTATGCGTACTGACTCTGTCATGCAGATTTAATGAGCTAAGTTGAGGAAGACGCCTCCAATTGGACATGCACCATAACGACCAGCTGAGGAATTGCTCCAAGTCAAGGGCAACTGGCAGCAAAGATTCTTCATGCAATTGTGTGTAACCACCTTGTAGTGGACCTTAATGATCGAGCATGCATGGGCGTTACTGTTGTGGTGAATATGCACTTGACTTGCATGTTTGGCCAGATTCCTTACATGCGTAACTACCATCGCTCCACTTTACCCTGTTTTCCCTAAATGGCATCCTCCCCAGTCATGGAGTTGACTACCCTATTTAGTTGTAGTATAAATAATAATTTGATGCTCCTTCCTCAGGAGTTGCACAATTTGATATTGTACTTGCATTCTCCAGTTTCAGCAATACAGATACATTACTCTTTGTATGCATGATTTACAGTGAATAAAATAAAATTATGAGTTCGAGCATCTAAGTTCTTGTTAGTTTAAAGGATACTTATCCAAGGGGGACCACTTGCTAAGTAATTTTTCTTCTTAATTTAGCATTAGCTTAGTGTTACTTGTTGTTTAGTGCTTAGTTAGACATCTAGCATCGAATGTTCCTACAGCCACTAGAATTTTATTCTGTGACTGTTCCTGCAGCCAAAGCAGATAGAGTAGTTCATGTTTGTTGTTCAGATTTCCATTCTTGTTCTGCATTTCAGCTTAGTATAGTTTTCGGTTGATGTTCAGTATTTGTTTCATTTTTTTCCAACAATTTACTTTCAGTATTGTGTTTCTTAGCCATAGAATGCAATGGCTACTTGAGCCCATAGTGCACATATTATGCTGAACCATTTCAAGTTCACGTCCCTGGGTTGACAAGTTAAATACACCTTCGTGATGATTGAATAGCTATTCAGGTTAGATGTCCAATCTCTGAATCACGGATGTAAAGGCTTAGTTATTAAATCATTGTAGGAGGCCAACATTTTTGGCACCGTTGTCGGGGATGGTGTCAAGCTAGGAAGTCTTTTGGAGTCATTGGTAGTTTTTCTTGCTATAGTGTTTTGGAAGTTGTTCTTGGCATACCCTCATTTAGGAAGTAATGACCCCCCCTTATTCTTTACCAATTATTTGTGTGAGCTGACTGATAGTGGGTGATACTGCATGCATAGAGGAAGGAGAAGGAATGCTTATGGGAGATTTTTTCCTAACAATCCACATCCATTCCAGCTAGTTGAGTACCAGTACCTATCAGAAGAAGAAGATCCACACCCCTTTGCTAATGCATATCCTGATTTGACTAGCTCTAAAAGTCTCCTCTAAAGATCAAAATCAACTTGAAAACTCCTTTGTTTTGGAACCACATCAAGCAAGCATTGGTGATTCCAATAGGAACAGACTGAACCAACTGGCTTTTCCTTTCCCCATTTCCCATCAAAATGAAGTTGACAACATCAAGAATATTCTTGCCTCAGCACTCCCCAAGTTTTATGGACTTGTGACAGAAGATCCTGATACATTCTTATTTTAGTTTGACATACTCTGCAGGAGTTATGATTATACCACTGATGCCCATAAGCTTAAGCTATTTCCCACCAATTTGAAAGAGGTTGCATTAAGATAGTTCATGAGCCTAGGCAGAGATACTGTGGAAACTTGGGAAGACATGAAGACAAAATTCCTTGAGAAATACAAGGAATATTGCAGGGGTAGTGACATGAGAGGAGGTGACATTTTTAGGATGCAGCAGAAGGAAGATTAGAGCTTGGAAGACTACATTACAAGGTTTCTATTTTGCTTGCAAAAATCTCCACACCATGCACTTAATGAGGACTCACAAAAGTTGTTCTTCCTGAGAGGAATTAATGACAGCTGCATTGATGCCTTGGACCTCATGGCAGGAGGAGATATCTCTCAAGTCAATTGGGAGGATATCAAGAAAATATGCCAAAATCACTCTAGGGCAGCTTCAAAGAAAGGGAGAGCTTATCAATCTTCCATCGGTAAGTCAACTACCGGTGGAGTTTCAAGAATGAAGATCACTTATTTGCTGGTTGACTTCAAGCAAGACACTATCAACAATCTAGCTACTCAGTTGGATACACTTCAGGCCAAGAAGAAGCAAGAGGAGGCAAAGACAATGCTGGTAGAATATTTCCCTCACTACAGACAAAAGAAGAAGGATTGCATATGCAAGATGGTAGCTAATCTTGAAAGCAAGCAGATCCCACCTAAGTTCAAGACAATTTAGATTGAGGAATACTAAGTCTACTATGTTGCACAAAGGAAGCCTTAGGCTCCCAAACAAGGTATGCCACCAGATCCACTATCCTATGTTGGGCCATATTTTAACTCTTATTCATCTGGTAACCAATGGAAGCCACCATATCCACCCAGTTATGGAGGATATCCACCACCACCTTGGAGTAACACTCTAAGTGTTTGGCCTAGTCATCAGAATTTTCCACCCCACTGGCAGCAACCTTAGGGAAATTGGTAGCAATTTCAAGGGCACTGGCAACTACCTCCAAGAAATTGGCAACAAACAAATCAATGGAGAGGAGGACAACAATGGCCTACCCAGACAACCAGCTACATGCAGCCACCTTCTCATCCCCAACAACCTACTATAATGCCTCCACCTACTAATCCAAGCTCAAATGCACCTGAACTCACTCAACTACCAGCTCAGCCCACACCCAATCCAAATAACAAACCACAGTAGCAGCCTGCATACTCTATTGATTCAAATCAATTCCCTGCATATGTTGTGAGTGTAAGTGACATCCACTTGCATTCAGGAACTACTCTATTAGCCCCTTCCAAGCCCATTATCATTGAACTTCCTATGGAAGAGGAAGAGGAGCCTATGAATGATCTCATTCAATCAAATGCACCTAAAAATCCTAAACCAATTCAAGTCAACTAGACTGAACAAGAACCACCATTCCCTCAGAGGTTGGAAATTGCCAAGAAAAAAGAAGAAAAGGAGGATACCACTTTTGACATCTTGGATCAGCTAAAGCATATATGTGTTCAGATACCCCTATTTCAGGCCATAAAGGATGTTCCAATCTATGACAAAGCTATCAAAGAAGCTTGTCTCAAAAAGCTAGGAAGAAAGAAGAAAGACCCAACTATAGTCCATGTGGTGGGTTAGTTAGCTGACATCATGTTGGGAAAAGTGACTATTCCCAAGTATAATGACCCAAGCAGTCATGTGGTAGCAGTTGTCATAAACGGGATTCAGGTAAAGAATGCTCTGATTGATTTAGGGGCAACAATAAATGTAATGACCAAAAACATCTTGCAACAACTAAATATTGCAAGTATGAGATCTACTCCTACTATCCTACAGCTTGCTGATAGCTCTACTGTTAAGCCTGATGGTATAGTGGAGGATCTTATAGTAGTTCTAGACTCCTGGTAGTACCCAACAAATTTTATGATTCTTTCTCCCAAGGCTACACTAGGTGGGTATCGCATTATTCTTGGCAGGCCTTGGTTGGCAACTGCAGATGCATACATTGGATGTTGGTCAAGTGGCATGGCCATTTCAAATGGAAATAGTACTAAAAAGTTTGTTCTTTATCCGCCTGCTCAGCCATCTCATAATGAAGATGATTCTATATGGCCACAAGTTGGTGAAGAGGTCGAGGAAGTTAATTTTGTGGCACAACTTATGATGCTAGGAAGAAGATCTTTCATGCAACTCCAAGATGAGGATGAAGTATTGGCTAACATCATTCAGAATTATTGTGAATTGGAGGAAACATCATCCTCTAATCCTACTACTCCGATCAAGACACTTATGCATGCTCTTCCTATAGCCATTGTTCCTACAGCCACTCTTCCTGCAGATGTTCTTCCTGTAGCCACTGTCTCTACAAAAAGATTCCCTGAAGCAACAAGTATGTCTCATACATTTTTGCCATATGAACTAAAGGTACCATGTGTTAATGAAGCAGCCATGATAGAATTAACTACACAAGTACAGGCGTCAGAAGGAAGATATCTAGATATTAATAGCAAATTGAATGAAGAGCAGCAACTATTATTGGAAAATATATTGAGGACCCACAAGTATGCATTCGCATGGGATTATCATGATATGAAGGGATTCGATCCAAAACTTTGTACCCACAAAATTTATATCAGAGATGATTGCACTCCAGTAAGACAGCCACAAAGAAGGATTAACCCTACACTAAGACAAATTGTGAAAGGAGAACTACATAAATTACTAGATGTGGGATTTATTTACCCCATTTCAAATAGTCAGTGGGTATCTCCATTAGTGCTTGTGCCCAAGAAAGGAGGGAAATGGCAAGTTTGTGTTGATTATAGGGAACTCAATGCTGCCACCAAGAAAGATCACTTTCCTTTACCCTTCATTGATCAAGTTCTGGATACACTTGCAGGGAAGCAATACTTCTCTTTTCTAGATGGATTCAACGGCTACAACTAGATCCAAATTGCACTAGAAGACTAGGAGAAGACCACTTTTACTTGTCCCTGGGGGACCTATGCTTATTCGGTGCTCCCATTTGGCTTGTGCAATGCACCTATAACTTTCCAGAGGGTAGTCATTAGCATATTCTCAGACATTTCTCATGACTGCATGGAGATTTACATGGATGACTTCACCACTTATGGTGTTGATTTTAATCAAGCATTGGAGAATCTCAAGAGAGTCCTACAAAGATGTGAAAACCAAAACTTGTCCTTAAATAGTGAAAAGTGCTTCATGATGATGCAAGAGGGTGTAGTTCTTGCCCACTACATCTCCCACAAGGGAATCCAAGTTGATCTTGCAAAGATTGAGGTAATCACAAATCTTCCTACACTTGCAAAACAAAAGGATGTTAGAATTTTCTTGGGTCATGCAGGATATTATAGGCGATTCATCAAGGATTTCAGCAAGGTAGCCGCACCATTGTATACCCTTCTCACTAAGGATGTTGAATTTCAGTGGACTGAAGCTTGTGACAAAGCCTTTTCTGACTTGAAGGCAACTTTAACTCACACTCCTATACTCAAGGGACCCAATTGGGAACTCCCTTTCCACATCCAAATTGATGCATTAGATTATGCCATAGGAGCAGTCTTAGGACAGAAAGAGGGAGCTATTGAACATGCTATTTACTTTGTCAGCAAAAATTTGCAACGAGTTGAATTCAATTATACAGTGACAGAGAAAGAGATGTTGGCAGTAATCTATGCACTGAACAAATTTAGACATTACATAATGGGCTACCAAATCTTTGTGCACACTAATCATGTAGCCACTAGGTACCTTATGCATAAACCTTTGATCATAGGTAGATTGGAAAGATGGTTATTGTTGATTCAGGAGTTTGATATAACCATTGTGGATAAGCTAGGGAAAACTAATGTTGCAGATTTTCTTTCAAGGCTAACTACATCAAAAAACAATCAGCCCATAGATGACTCTTTCCCTGATGAGCATCTATTCTTTCTCAGTTTACAAATACCCTGGTATGCTAATATAGCCAATTACTTGGTCATAGGTAGAATTCCTTCTCACTTCTCCCCAAAAGAGAAAAGGGCACTTATTGAAAAATATTTTCCTTTCTCCTAGATTGCTGGATTTTTATACTAGACTAGACCATCATGTCATGAGAAGATGTGTAAGAGAAGATGAGACATATGACATTTTGCATGCGTGTCACAATGAACCATGTGGAGGACACTTTGAAGCCAAGAGGACAGCAATGAAGGTTTTGAACTAGGGTATTACTAGCCAACACTCCACAAGGATGCAGGAAGGTATACCAGAAAATGTGATAGGTGTCAAAGAATGGGAAGACCAACCAAATCTGATGAGATGCCATTGTGCCCTCAGGTGGTAATCACTCCCTTTGACAAGTGGGGATTGGATTTCATAGGACCAATTGACCCTCCATCAAATGGTAAGTCTTACATATTAGTATGCACTGATTATGTAACAAAATGGGTAGAGGTTAAGGCCATGAAGCATGCAAGAGATAATAAGGTTGCAGAGTTTCTTTATGAAGAGATTTTCACAAGATACGGAGTCCCCAAAGAGATAGTAACTGATCAAGGAGTTCAATTCACATCAACTCTTGTTGCAGAACTAGTTAATGAGTAAAACATAAGGCACAGGAAGTATACCCCTTATCACCCCTAGGCTAATGGCCAAGTTGAAGTGACAAATAGAGAAATTAAAGCCATTCTAACCAAATAGTAGCCATCCATAGGAAGGATTCAGAAAATAGATTACCAAAAGCTATTTGGGCCTATAGGACAACATGGAAAACAACTACAGGCTTCACCCCATTTTAGTTGTTATATGGAAAGACATCTATGATGCCCATTGAATTTGAATATAAGACTCTACAAACTACAGTAGATTTGGGGATGGATATTTCTGAAGCACAAAAAGAAAGAATCATGTAGCTAAATGCTTTAGATGAAATAAGAAGAGCAGTCCTGCAGCATACAGAAGTAGTGTAGAATCAGAGGATCAAGTGGCATGACAAATTTATCAAGGACAAGAAATTCAAACTAGGAGATTGAGCCTTATTCTATGATTCCAGATACCAGGACAATGCAGGAAAATTACAGACAAGGTGGCTAGGACCATATGAAGTTGTTGAGGTCTTTCCCAATAGAGTTGTCCAGCTCACCACCATTGACCCTGTTAGGTTCAAATTATGTGTCAACAGTCATCACCTCAGATTATACCACAAACCAGCCTCTAAAGAAGAGTTCATGCAGCAATTCACTTAGTATTTAGCACCTGAGCTTCTTGAAACCAAAGGAAATGGACCTAGTGTCCCTCCTTCTACCTAACTGAGGTACGTAATTTTCATAATAAAGACTTTCACTTACGTGGAAGTCCATTTCTTCGTCATCCGCCCATCCATCACCACCTTTCTCTCTCTTCCATCACTTCATTCCACCTCACCTCATTCCACTTCATCTTCATTTATTGCTCAATTCATTCTCCAACAAGGCGAGCATTACTTTATCTGCGATCTTTGCAACAAATCTTCCACACATTCAGGTATGTGTGCATTAATTACTATCTTTAATCATCTTTTAGGAGTGTTCATTTAATCATTGTACATTAGTATAGATATTCACATAGATTCCATCATTACCTGTCAATCACCACTCCCATCTCACATGTGCGGACACATGTCCAAATTTAGGTTGGGGGAGGGGAACGAAAAAGATGCAAATATTTTGTGAATTTATTGCCCATGTGTCAATTCATACTAGGCTATGTCAGAAATTTGAAATGAGCTAATTTGAAATCTGAGTGAAAGGACGGCTTGCATTTGTGAAGTGATAGTAACTGCAGCTTCCATTTCTTCCTATCACGATTCTTCGTTATCACCCCTTTTCTTGCCATTATTGACCCTGTCGAAATCTTGAGTTGAAGAGCCATAGTTGCAAAACAAAAGGAAAGAAAGTAAGTTGGTAGTAGCGCTAGAAATTTAGCAGGGTGGTACTGGAAAGAAGGGGGATTGCAGGAAAAGAAGTTGTAGAGCATTTGTTTGATTGCAGACAATGGGAGAGGGGTTAATTCGAAACGAACCCACGGTGCATAATATTTTACTATAGGATGCACAATGCCTGGCCGAATTTCAAAACTGTGGATGGATAGATTACATTTTGAAGTTGGATGGTTTTGATGAAGGCATTGCCCTTGAATTTGCTCAGACATTTTCAGAGGAAAAGCCACAGTAAAAGGGTTGGAAGTTGTGGCAACAAAGGAAAGAATTATAGAGGTTACAGGGTTACCTATTGATGGTGAAAATTACCTCGCTTCCAGAGATGCTAGGTCAGCTAGGGCTGAATTTATAGATCCAAATGATCCCCCATTGAGCATAGACAAACAGGGTGCAAAGAGAATGTCTTTGCTCGAGCCGTGGAAGCAAATAGTTGTGTATGTCATCAAATACATCACCTGTGAGGGTCGCCAGTCAAACTTGCACTTTTTCCACTTCAAGCTTTTGAATCATATGAGGCACGACAAAAGGATGAATGTGCCTAACGTGTTGTACAATCTTCTCTCAATCATGGTGGCCAAAACTCAAAAAGGTAGGGATAATTTTGTTTCCCACCATTGCTTGATTAAATTGCTAGTAAAAAAATCTTTGTGTGATGTGTCTAGAATGACTTGGGAAGAGTTTATCAAAGTTGATCATTTTCCACCTAGGGCTATACCTCAATTCCGTAGGTCTAGCAGGAGAGTAAGCACAGCTGAAGCCATTCCTAGTGCTTCAACCTCTGGTGCTAGCTCTAGTGTGAATCTTCCCGCAACAGAAGAAGCTATAGAAATCAGTTCTTCTGGAACAAAGCATGCAGAAAAAGAAAGCCCTTCCTTAGGTTCTGCCGATGAAATCCCACTTGAAACCCTCATAAAAACTAGGGCACAACAGAGAGAAATAGAAATGAGAAAAGGGAAGGCTAAAAACGCAGCCTATAAAAAAGGGGGTGCCAAGTTCTAAGAAGATGAAGGTTGATACTGTTCATCCTGCAACGAAAGGAAAACGTGAGATATCTCCAAGGAAATCAAGACAAGCTAGGCCTGTGTTTGGTATGCCTCCACAAGAAATCTCTAAACCTAGTGAGACCTCACATGAGGACCCTGAAGCTCCAATGGAATAGAAGAATGTTGAAGGAGAAGGAGACATATTTAAGAAAGCAGCAAATATAACACTGACCGATCTTACTAACATTGCAAAAGAATTGGAGGAAAATCAAGACTTCCTACAGCATGAGCAAGAAGTCTTGTAGCAACAGCCAAAACTGGAGTAGGAGTTCCTGCAGCCACTACAAGAGCAAGAACAATAGTCCCTACAGCAAAAGGAAGAAGAAGCAATACCTTTGCAGCTCGAGATAACTAGACAACTTGAGTCCATGCAGATAGTACCATATGAGGATCCACCACCGAAAATACTGGTAGGAATCCATAAGCCTCCTGATTTTACAATGCATGCAGTTCTTTTGAATTTATGGAAAGAAATACAAAGAAGAGAGGAAGAATGGAAAAATGAAAAACAAAAATTAAACAAGGAAACTCAAAGGAGGGATGAAGAAATTGAGGATAAAAATGCAGAAATCGCCACCCTGAAGCAAAGGGTAGATGACATGGCAGCCTTGGCACCAAAATTCTAGAATGTAGAGATCCTCCAAGAGTCTATGCTCTGCTCCTGAAGGAGAGGTATCTCTTTTAAGATGTCAAGAATTGCCTCAGGTTTGAATCCTTCTATTGACACCCCCATGGAATTCTTCAATGCTTATAGGATTGCCTCACCTGAAATAAAAAATTTGCTATGTAAATTTTATTTACATAATTATGTTGTCACAAAAGACCATGATTGGAATCTGATGTTGTATGTTGGAGATATTCAATTGAGAGCATTCATGTCTTGGGTACAAAATGAGATTAGTTGGGGACAACAACATAGTGATTATAAACAATTGGAATCTGATATTCCCCTACATGTTAGAGTTGAATCAAGCAACCCAAGGGACATTTACAAAGAATGGTGCATAATTCTGCAGACCAAGTTATTCCAATAGAATTATGCCTTGGATTGAGGCAGTATACAATGAGTACATGAGGTAAAGACAGCAGCAAAGGAAGAGGCCATGAGGAGATTTTTATCCCAAAGATGGAATAGTTTGACTGATGAGTTGAAACAAGTTGAGCCTCATTCCATCCACAATTATGTTGCAGCCCTAAAAAGAATTGAGAGGTATATTGAGATTGGGAGAGAACATGGGCGAGACTAGCTTCCCCTAACTTTCCAGCCACCCATGCTCATGTGGCCCGTGGATTTTACCAGTTTGATGTTATTGTAGAGAGGCAGAGATGGAACAGGTTTGACAGATTGGGAGGATTCTATTGGGACCCAGACTCACGCACTGCAGCCACTGATGTTGGACAACTCTCTGTTGCAAATTTCAGAGCTTTGACCAAGCAGAAGAACAACCCTTCCCCTGCTGGAGGACCAGCAAAATGTTAGGTTGGGGGGAGTGATGAGCCTATTTTTTGGTCTAATTTTGGGTAAAATCTATAGTCTATTTGCTAATAGATGTCATGGAATTTGATGCTTAAGTGTTGGTATTGGCATAATGTTTCCCTCAAACCATTGACATTTAACAATATCCTATCTCTGCAAGTTTTAATGACATTTGGCATAATATGTGGGTTATCTATATTGATTTTGCATGTGATTAATGGATGTTTCTTAGAGTGGTTATAGATGTGCAGTTATTATGCATATTGACTCTATCATGTAGATTTAATGAGCTAAGTTGAGGAAGACGCCGCCAACTGTACATGCACCATAACGACCAGCTAAGGAATTGCTCCAAGTCAAAGGCAGTCGATAGCAAAGATTCTTCATGCAACTATGTGTAACCGCCTTGTAGTGGACCTTAATGATCGAGCATGCATGGGCATTACTGCTATGCTGAATTTGTGCTTGACTTGCATGTCTAGCCAGATTCCTTGCATGTGTAAATGTCATCTCTCCACTTTCCCCTATTTTCCCTAAATGGTGTCCTCCCTAGTCGTGGAGTTGACTGCCCTGTTTAGTTGTGGTATAAATAATAATTTGATGCTCCTTCCTCAGGAGTTGTACGATTTGATATTGTACTTGCATTCTCCAGTTTCAGCAATACAGATACATTACTCTTTGTATGCATGATTTATAGTGAATGAAATAAAATTCTGAGTTTGAGCATCTGAGTTCTTGTTAGTTTAAAGGATACTTATCCAAGGGGGCCCACTTGGTAAGTAATCCATCTTCTTAGTTTAGCATTAGCTTAGTATTACTTGTTGTTTAGTGCTTAGTTAGAATCTGGCATCGACTATTCCTACAGCCACTAGAATTTCATTCTATGACTGTTCTTGCAGCCAAAGTAGACAGAGAAGTTTCCTGTTTGTTGTTCAGATTTTCATTCTTGTTATGCATTTCAGCTTAGCATAGTTGTCAGTTGATGTTTAGTATTTATTTCATTTCTTTCCAACAATTTACTTTTAGTATTGTGTTTCTTAGCCATAGAATGCAATCGCTACTTGAGCCCCTAGTGCACATACTATGCTAACCCATTTCAAGTTCACATCCTTGGGTTGACAAGTTAAATGCACCTTCGTGATGATTGAATAGCTATTCAGGTTAGATGTCCAATCTCTTATCACGGTTGTAAAGGCTTAGTTATTAAATCATTGTAGGAGGCCAACAGGCACTGCCCCTAAACCCTCGTTGGATGGTGTGGCCCTCAAACCCCTCGCTAGGGGGATAGACCCATAGAAATAGCAATGGGTACCTTGAATTTGGAAATAAGTTTGTCAATTGATTAATTTGGTTAGATTTGTTTTTGGTCTAAAATCCTAAATTTATGTCCTTTTATTTTGACAACTTGATTGGTGATCTTTACATCTTGGAGTGTGCTAATTGGTAGTATTCATGGAGTAAGTGAACAATAGTTTCCCAAAAATATATCTTGATAAAATCAAGTTGATGAAGAGATACGAGACAAATCTATTTGTTTGATGGGACACTTGTTAATGCATTTTTTATACAACTTTATATTAAAAATATTATTTTTTATTATGGTTCACTGCTTCATGTGTAGTTGAGACAATTAATATACTTGTTTTAAAGTGTCATGTGTATCTAAGACAATTAAAGTGTATATTTTTCATATGTAGACTTAGTATTACAAAAAGGTTTTAAAATCTTTTCAATGAGTAATGTTTACAATGTGTCAATTTGAAATATTGGCAAATGGATTTGCATATTTTCTATAATTTGTTGTATGTATTTTGAATCAATAATAACTAAATAGTAAACAAAAATTCTATAATCATTGATTGGATCCCAAAATATCTTTGTTGGTGCAACAAAAAGTTAATTGTAAAAATATTTGAATTATTTTTTGAGTGAAAAAATATGAGTTGACCCTATCTTGGTTAATAACTATACCCAACATAAAACCTCACCCCACTATCAAACCTTCTCCCCTGATAGCTCAAATATGTTCTCTTATCATAGTCATTGATGGAGAAATTAATAACTCACAATTTTTGTTATGTGGCTAGTATTTAAAAATATTTAATTGCATTCATTTGGCATTCATCCACTCTCCACAATTCTCTGTCATCCTAGAGTTGATGGAGCCATTAATAAGTCTCAACAATTCTCTCAACCTAGAGGCATTCATGAAGCAATTAATGACTCTTAGATATTCTCTCCTTGTAGATTCAATAGTCGAGCAATTAATAAAACACATTTCAATTTGGTGCATAAAAAATTAACAGAACTACATACTAAGATCCTTTGATCTTGCTCCACTTCATAAAGCTTATCTAAGAGAAGTTGCTTCCTCGTGATGAAACAAAAACCCTTCGACATATTTTTGGTTATATGGACATAATAAATATTTTTTCATTTCAAACCCAAATCTTCACAAACAAAATAAACAATAAAAAATAAAACAAAACACCACCATACATAAGAACTAATTTAAAACCAAATGACTAATAATCTATGCTCATTACAACGTGTCAAACCTATAAAATTGTCCACTATCCAACATAGTTTATAGGTCACTTCACCATTAAAAAAAAAAATCTTAAAGCTTATATCAAACTCGTATTATAATCATCTCCTAAAACCAAAAAATAGATAATCTATATTCATAATAACATAATTTGAAGATCACTTCACTACAGATTATTATTTTTAGAAGCTTATATCAAACTGTGTACAATCTTCTGAAAGTACATTCCTCCATCATAGAACTAATTATCTGCATATCCTCTAAAAAGTACATTTATCAAATTACCACTACCAAAAAATAATTAATAAACCACTACTAAACTAATGTTAATTAACCTGAATATCAAACTTATGTTAATTAATATAAATTAAATAATTAATATGGGGTGGTGGGCGATGGTGTAGCACTATATGGTGGTGTGAGGGAGGGCATTGTTGGTCTTCCACCGCCTGTCGGTGGAAAAAAATTAGTAGATAGGATTTGTGGGTACGGGGATTCCACCTCCACCCACTGGAAAGAAATTGCACTTGATATGTCCTATTGTCCCACTCCTTGAAGAGGCATGTGAACATGAACATCAATACTTGTAGCACCCTCTCCATATTTTCAATCCTTGTGCTAGGAGAAGTAGCTTGTGGAAGGGGAGAATATATAGATGGACACAATCCTCATGTTGATAATTAGTATTCACCTTTGCCTTCCAAATGGGCTAAGATATTGTTGTAAATTCATTACAGAGCACCAGTCAACAAGGACAATTCTATGGCCTATGTGTTGTGTAAACGAAAATGTAAAATCCTAGAAAACTAATAATATTGCAGCACAAATTAGTTGCAAAGAATTTAAAATGAAGAAACTCAAATGGAATAACAGAAGAATAAACACAAGACACAAATTTACGTGTTTAAACCTTGACAATATGCCAAGGAAACATCCATGGGGCGAAGTATCAATATTCTTATTGCTTAGAGAAATTGATTACAAACTTCACACAACTACTGCTCTTCAATTACAATTCATTACAATATTATTTAGCGTTCAAGGCAACAAGATATAAATAACATCTTCAACCTGTGTTGAACATAGAAAAAATCAACTTTGTTTTGTTTTGTTTTTTAAATCTTTATCTTTTGTTTTAAATCTTTATCTTTTCCAAAAGATTCCAAAGATAAGACTTTGTTTTAATTCCCTTATCTTTCCAAAAGATAAACTTTTCTTTATTTATAATTTTCTTGTCATAATCTAACAATCTCCACCTTGACAACAATTTACCTAATACTTTCCCATGCCCATTCATCACCTTTTCTACAAGCCAAGAGAAGTCAAACTCCACTTCAACTTCTCTAATTGTACTGGTTTTGTAAATATTTCTGCACAATTTTCTAGTGTATGAACTTTCTCAAGAGCTACTCCACCTCCGTCAATAATTTGTCTTACAAAATGGTATATAACCACAATATTCTTAGTCCTACTGTGATAAGCTATATTTTTAGTTAGATGTATAGCACTTTAACTATCCCAACATGCAATCACCCTATCCTGCATTTTTCCAAACTCACCCAAAAGACCCTTCAACCAAATTGCCTTTTTTCAAGCATGTGAGACAGCCATATAGTATGCCTCAATAGTGGATAAAGAAACAATTTCTTGAAGCTTTGACATCCAACAAATAGGTCCTCTTGCAAGAGTATAGACATAACCTGATGTAGATCTCCTTTTTTCCAAATCACTTACAAAATATGAATCAACATAACCACGAATTGAACCACTACTACCATCAAAGGTGATACAATAATCACTTGTGCCTCTAAGATACCGAAGCACCCATTTCACTACTTCCCAATGCTCTTTACCCGGATTCGCCATGTATCTACTGACAACACCAACTGCATGTGAAATATCTAGTATTGTACATACCATCACATACTTTAAACTTCCTACTGTATTAGCATACAATACACAAGACATATAATCCTTTTCTTTTTTATTACTAGGACATAAAATTGAAGAAAGCTTAAAATGAGAAGCTAAAGGGACATTTATTGATTTCACATTCTTCAAACCGAATCTTATGAGGATCTTCTCCACATACTTCTATTGTGATAACCAAAGCTTACCATGTTCCATGTCTCTGTGTATTTTCATGCCCAAAATTTATTTTGCTACTCCTAGATCCTTCATATCAAAAGTCCTAGCCATCTAAGCCTTTAATCTATTGATCTCAACTATTATTTTGCTTGCTACAAACATATCATCAACATATAATACCATGATAATGAATAAACCATTTTTCAAAATTTAAAAGTAAACACAATGGTCATACTCACTCCTTGTAAAATTTTGGCTCACCATGAAGGAATCAAACTTCTTGTACTTGTCTAGGAGATTGCTTCAGGCCATACAATGACTTTTTGAGTTTGCAAACAAATTTCCTATTTCGATCTTGAACAAACCCTTCTAGTTGTTCCATATATATCTCCTCATCCAAATCTCCATGTAAAAACATTGTTTTAATATCTAACTCCTGTAGATTTTCAACTTCTACTATGCCTGATTTTATGAGAGGAGATTCATTAAATACATCTCTGCTAATGATGATTTTGTGGGTAGTAGGATCCCACAATCTATATCCCTTAATTCCATCACCATAACCAACAAAGATATATTTCTTGGATTTGGGTTCCAATTTAAAATACCCAAAACCACCTGAATGAATATAATCTAGAATACCCTTACAAGAACTGCATGACTCCCTTCTTTAAACTTTTTGTCTAGATTGCTTCTCATAAACACAATGTTTGCAAAAATTCAAAGTCAAATATTTTAAATTTGGAAGTAACTTACGATTTAATAGTACCTTCAACCCTTTCTCGCTCATATGACCCAGTCACTGATGCCATAAACGAGTAGATTCATTTTCTTCCTCATGAGATGCTACTTCTGCTTCATTTATTATCATACTCCCTTCTAGCTTATAAAGGTTTCTAGCATTTGTAGCCTTCATGACCACCAAAATTCCCTTGGACACTTTCATTGATCCACCTTGACTTGTAAATTTATAACCTCCATAATCCAAAACTCCCAAGGAAGTTGAATTATTTTTTAGTTCAGGCACATGTCTTACCTATGTTAAAGTCCTCACAATACCATCAAACATTTTAATTGTAATGCTCCCAATCCCAACATTCTTACAAGAAACATTATTTCCCATAAGAACAACACTGCCATCAATAGCTTGGTAAGAAGAAAACCAATTCTTATGTGGACACATGTTATTAGAAGCACTTGAATCTAATAACCATTCCTCGTGATACTACTATAAGGAATTACAAACAGATAAAACTTAATCAATTGTACTTGAACTTGTCTCAACTGGATTTGCTTCCTTTTTGGAGTTATCATTGTCTTCTTTCCTCTTCCAACAATCTTCCTTGAGATGCCCTGATTTATTGCAATACCAAAATTTTCCCTTACCCTTTTTTCCTTTTGACTTAGATTTGGATGTACCTCTTGAATCTTCCCCTTTTTCTGTGGATTGACCTCTAACCAACATTGCTTCTAATGTGGAGGTTTTTATGCCAGATTTCCTCCGCACCTCTTCAAACAACAAAGCTCCCACAGCAAAATCAAATTCAAGGGTGTCAGTTGTATTAAAGCTAATAGAAGTGACTAAGTGATTCCAGGATTCAAGAAATGAACACAATAATATAACCACCTTGTCTTCATCTTCAACTTTTACACCCATACTAGCTAATTGACATATAAGAGTATTGAAAATATTTAAATGATCAGGAATTTTTATACCTTCCTTCATTCACAAACTATATAGCTGCCTCTTCAAGTAGATCTGATTTGTCAAGGACTTTGTCATTTAAAGACTCTCCATTTTACTCCATAAGCTTGCAGTTGTTTCCTCTCTAACAATATTGAAAAAAACATCATCTGCTAAATACAACCGAAATGTGCTAAGAGCTCTTATATCAAGATCCTCCCAATCTTCATTAGTCATGTTTGCAAAAATTTTTTACTTTCCAACCAATGCTTTACATGCAATCCTTGTTGCACTAACAAAT
>VDFB02358134.1:176647043-176805783 GCA_007258455.2 Sequoia sempervirens | reverse complement strand
AAGTCATTCTATAAACTCCCCTTAATCCACCCTCTTGTATCCCCTTAATCCACTCTCTTTCATCCCTTTAAGTCATTCTATCAAGTCCCCTTAATCCACCCTCTTACATCCCTTCAAGTCATTCTATCAACTCCCCTTAATCCACCCTCTTGCATCCCCTTAATCCACTCTCTTAAATACCTTTAATTCATTCTATCAACTCCCCTTATTCCACCCTCTTACATGCCTTCAAGTCATTCTATCAAATCCCCTTAATCCACCCTCTTGCATCCCCTTAATCCACTCTCTTACATCCCTTTAAGTCATTCTATCAACTCCCCTTAATCCACCCTCTTACATCCCTTCAAATCATTCTATCAACTCCCCTTAATCTACCCTCTTGCAACCCCTTAATCCACTCTCTTACATCCCTTTAAGTCATTCTATGAACTCCCTTTAATCCACCCTCTTACATCCCTTCAAGTCATTCTATCAACTCCCCTTAATCCACCCTCTTGCATCCCCTTAATACACTCTCTTACATCCCTTTAAGTCATTCTATCAACTCCCCTTAATCCACCCTCTTACATCCCTTCATTCTATCAACTCCCCTTAATCCACCCTCTTGCATCCCCTTAAGCCATCCTCTTAAAGGAACCTTAAGTCATATCCTCTTACATACCCTTAATCCATAATCTTGCATCCCTTAAGTCACTCTCATAATTTCCCTTAAGCCATCCTCTTAGGACCCGTTAAGCCATATCCTAGGGTTCATGACATGCATCCTATTAAGCCATCCTCTTAACTCAACTTAAGGCATTCTCTTAAGACCCCCCTTAAGCTATATATCCTCTTAGGTCCCCTTAATCCATCCTATGGAAAACATCATTTGAATTTGAATGGAATTTACTATATATTGTTCTTTTCTCGCATGAATTTTTTACTTAAATGACTCATAAAAATTATAGTTACTTTACTTACATTAATTATTTTTGTAGGTTATCATTAAGTCGATCTACCATGTGATTGTCACTGAAAAATTATTTTATCAAGAAACTATGTAAATATCAATTTTTGGTCTTCACGTAAAATTTGATAAGCTTTAATTGTATCTACATGCACATATATGTTTCATCATGTTATATAGTTGTATTAAACATCAATATACATTGTATATGTTTTTTTGATGTATGAACTTCAATGAGCTTATTAGTCACTTTTTAAATATCTTGTTCCAATTTTATAGATTATACATTTCATGTCTTGTATTTACCACATTGTATATAATTGTTCAATTGTATAGATTATACATTTTATTCATACAAGGAGATATATTTTTGTTTATTGATTCAAATATTTGCTAGAATTGGAAAATAGTTAAAATTACTTGCCCTTAATTTATTATGTATATTATCTAAACTATTTAAGGAATGTTTTAATTTGTCACCTAACCATGTGATAAATTATATAAATGAAATTTGATTCTAGATAAGAATTTATATAGTGCATGTATTACTTGAAAATTAGATAATTTATATCTATACATACATGAGTGCATATAATCATCGAAATGAACATAACACGATCATAATTGATTTCATATATAATCATCATATTAAATTCAACTGATATAAATAAACACAAATATGATAATAACATGTTCAAAATAAAACTAGAGATAGACAGTCCATAAAATTTATATGTCAAGATGTATATGTCAAGTCCAACACATATATTTAAATAAAACTAGAGATCTATAGTCCATAAAATTTAAAACCATCTAATGGGGTGATTGGTCATGTCAAGTCTCCTCTTTGTTCCATGTCGACTAGATGTACCTACATCATGTTGTAAAAGAGTACAAGAAACTTGAAATTAGATTTAAAGTTATTTAGAAATTTTGATATAATTAAACATATTTAAACTTGAAAATATAAACTTTTAGATAAAAATAAATTTAATTAAATATCTAGTAAATACAGTAAAAATGAGTTTTAGTATGCATAAATTACCATATGATCATGTGAATCTACTGGCACATTTTGTTCAATGGGTAGCATAACTGTCAGTTGAGAAGATTCAAATGCTTGATCTACTATATCCTGCATATTCATATAAAGCAAACAATATGTTAAAACCTCGAATATATATATTTAAAAGGTCCGTAAAAATTGTAAAGGATATTTAGTAAAGTTTACAACCTCGAATGATATGACCTCATAATCACGCACCTAAGATTTCCCATGCATAAATTTGGACGATGTCTCAAGTGCGCCCGCCATGGGTATCTCGTGAAATCCTTGCAAATAGATGTACAACAATTTGTATAGATCAAATTCACACATGTGTATGTAAATGAAAAAATTAAATTAGATCTATGATGTGTGTTTAATTTAAACTTAA
Organism: Sequoia sempervirens; assembly: GCA_007258455.2. Lineage (NCBI taxonomy): Eukaryota > Viridiplantae > Streptophyta > Pinopsida > Cupressales > Cupressaceae > Sequoia > Sequoia sempervirens. Next base: position 176,803,401 of record VDFB02358134.1, on the reverse strand, counting down.
CTTTTGAAAGCATGCACCTTCGCTAATGATGTCTCAGGAGCGCTCACCACAACTTGTGGTTGGTCAGTACTAGGTATTGTATGACCTCCCTGCATCTAGATATAATATATCAATTCACACATGTGTACAAATTCAAATTAAATTAGATATATCCACACAAATTATTTAATATATATTGGTTCAAGTACCTTTCCAAAATATGAGCCCAAATCTACAACACTCGACATATAGACACGACGATCAGGCACGGCACTGTGTGATCATGCATCTACACCAAACACTTATTGAATTAATATTATATTATATATATAATTTGATGTTATTATTTACATGAATTTTTCACATTTCAAACTTGAATTAAATTTAAGTTCAAAAGATGAACATACCTATGTAGGATGATCCTCAGAATATGGTAAATTCATGTATGACTCCGTCCTAGATGCATGTGGGTCACCTGAAGTGGATTCCTGAGTATTCCTATAGCCTGAGCCTCCATGCTCTCTATTGGCCACTTCAGTCGCTGCATGTGTAGTCTGATGAGTGAGATGTCCTAAAAATGAACTCAATGCTCCTAATTTCGATAACATGGTCTACTGCTGAAATGCAACGGGAACACCAGGGGAAGGAGGAGGAACAATAGGAGTAATCGGAGCACGTCGTTGAGGATTGACACGTGCTCCTAGTCTATGTTGGGGCATGCCACGCCCAACTCCTGAAATAACCTCATATCAAAATAGTTGGGTTTTTTACCCAACTCAAACTCAACCCATAACTTTCTCAAAAAGTATAGGGGCACCTCACAATTGTCATGTGGTGGATTATCAAACACCATCCACCATCTATCCCAAAAATTTTGAGCTATCTACGAGTTCCTACACCATAAAATTGAAATTCTTTTTTTGGTGGGTGGAATTGGTTGGTTTGTTTGGGGGTTAATAAAATATTGGTACATGGCTTGTTTGGTAATTTTAAGGTCATTGATTTCTTTATAGGATAATCTATCTGCATAGAATTGTCTCCTCTCTTCTCTCCATTGATGGAACCTATCTAGGTCTGCATCAATAGATCAAACAAAATCGACAATAGTTTTCATCGTAGATGCAAACCATGCGAGATCGGGAGGGATTCTAGGCTCATTTTTTATCAAATCTATATTTCCTTGAATGACAATAAGGTTTGCTCGGATGCTCTCTCTTAATTGATCCTGATCTACTACAGGGGGGTGGGGGGTTAGGTGGTGGAGAGTCTGGAGGTGTGGGGTTTTGTTTTGGTGGTGGATCTGGATGTATGGGATCGATAGGAATTTGTGGAGCGGGCATAAAATCCTCTATATTAAATGTTGGATCCATGTGAGAAATTAAATGGCAACTGCATGTTAAACAATTAAAAAATATAGATCAACAAACTAATTAAATAATGCACACAATTTGTAAGTTATTTAAAAATCACATTGAACGTGCACAAATTCAAAATACATTTCATTTAAAGACCATTCGATTTATAACATTAAAAAATCCATAACATTAAAAATCCATAGCATGTACACATTAAATTGAGTCATGTGTGGCTATTAATATGAAGGGTGGAAATGAAATTAGGGGGTTTTATTAGAACCTTATTCAAATGCATGCACTATGTCATTGGTTTATTAAGTGAATCCCCTAAAAGAAGACCCCATAAACTTATTTTTAGCTAGATATCACTTGAGAATTAAACTATAGCCAAATTTGATGATCTATACATTAATTGATTTATTTAAAAATAAATAAAAACACATGGATTAAGGTAAAGACTTAAGATTTATTTAGATTTATTTAAATAAATCACCATCAAGGTAAAGGACTAAAGAATGAAAAATAAGACACATGTAGATATATAACTTTGATTTCTCAAATTGGGTGTTAAAATAGGAGGTTAGGGGTTGTTTAGAGTGTCTTCTATTACATATATAAAGGTGGAAAAAGAGAAGGAAAGGTCCCCAAGCTAATTTAGGTTATGAACAACTCAAGAATGAGTGTCAAAATGGGTAAATGATGAAAACCATGTAGTTTAATTCAAGTAAAAATTATACTAGATTCTATTTATATTAGGATTATTGTTAGACAAGGGTGCTCAATGGAGCTCATAAATATCAAGCCTATCATTAATTAACTAATTCATCAATAAGTAATTTATTCTTCTAAGTTTTTATGGGTCTAGAGCTTTATCTTTTGGGGCAAGGGGAAGTTTACTCATAGGTGTGGTTGTTTCCCAACAAGAGTATATCTATAGAGCTAAGGTATATCAAAAAAGAATACATGTATTAATCAAGTATGACATAGAATTTAATTTAAAAATATGATGATATAAAGTGATTTATCTAAATTTTAAAATTTCATGATAAGAGACACAAGTTCTCTATAGTGAGACAAAGTAGTTAAGAAGAAATTATAAATTTAACACTGACATTAAAATTTATAATCGCATTCATTGTTTTCAAAGAATACTAAAGATAAGAATGAAAAATTAATAGAAGACATTCAAAGGGACACATAAATATATGCTAGTGACCTAATTGCAATGTACAAAATAAACAAAGATGAGCTTGAGCTCTATTCGCCAAATTTTGGGAACTTCTTTGATCCCCTTAAGAAATGTCATATTAGGACCCCTTAAGACATCGATTTACAATTTAGGGTGATAGGATGGCTTAAGGGGATCTATGTGTAGTAAGTTCCTAGGACAAAATGGTCCATGGCTTAAGGGAATAAAATTTGGTGGAGTTTCCTAAGGCAACCAAATTTCATTTTAAGGTCCCATGACAAAATGAATTCTTTAGGGTTTAGTGTTTAGATTTTAGAGTTTGGGGTTTTGGGTTTAGGGAACTTAGGGTGAAGTTTGGGTAGCCCTTGGAATAATGGACTTGCAAGTTAGTGAGCAACCTTTTCTTGTGGAACAGTTGATTGAGATAGCTCTTGTTTCCCCAACAAGAGTATATCTATAGAGCTAAGGTATATCGATTGTGAATACATGTATTAATCAAGTATGACATATAATTTAATTAAATCAGAGAACATAAATTGATTTATCTAAATTTTCAAATTCCATGATAAGAGACGCAAGTTCTCTATAGTGGGACAAAGTAGTTAAGAAGAAATTATAAGTTTAACACTAACATTAATTTATAATCTCATTCATTGTTTTCAAAGAATACTAAAGATAAGAATGAAAATTTAATAGAATACATTCAAAGGGACACATAGATATATGCTAGTAACCTAATTGCAATGTACAAAATAAACAAAGATGAGCTTGAGCTCTATTCACCAAATTTTGAGAACTTCTTTTATCCCCTTAAGAAATGTCATGTTAGGACCCCTTAAGACATTGATTTACGATTTAGGGTGATAGGATGGCTTAAGGGGATCTATGTCTAGTAAGGTCCTAAGACAAAATGATCCATGGCTTAAGGGAATAAAATTTGGAGGAGTTGCCTAAGGCAACCAAATTTCATTTTAAGGTCCTATGACAAAATGAATTCTTTAGGGTTTAGGGTTTAGATTTAGAGATTTGATGACATGAAAACATATCTATGCCAAATAAAAAAATGTAAGAAACCTCCAAGGAGCCCTAATTTATGACACTACACAATGTGACAAGGATGTTTTATAAATTGGTCATTGAAGTGCAGCAATAACTGAAAAATCCTAATGTGAATTACTCGTAGCCTCAATCTCAATCTCAATCTCAATGAAAATTGCCCCGAATCTAGGTAACATTCCCTGGATACTTCTAAAATTCTATGAACTATTAGGGTTTTAGGTTTACATTTAGGGTAAATAGGGTTTTAAGTTTACGTTTTAGGGTTTAGGTCCAAGGATTAACCTGGGTAAATTAGTTTTTAGGGACCTGTGTTTTTTGGAACCTAGGGTTTCTAGGGTTTTGATTTCTAAGTTAAATTTGTCCAATTTAGGTTTAGTTTTTATGGTTTTCAATTTACAATTTAACGTTCTTTGTTTCGTTGATGTTTTTGGTTTTTTAAATGCAATTTAAAAACGATAAAATATTGAACCAAAAAAAACTAAACAAACAAAAACTAAATACCAATTACAAAACAAAAACGCAAGATATAAAGCAAAAAAAAGGCAGAATTCAACCAATCTGGAAGTCGCTGAGGTCGGTTGTCTCGACGGGAGGAGGTGGCAGTGAAAATTTTCTTCAATTGGGCCCTTTGAGACACATACGCAATCTTGTCTCCTCTTCTCTAGCGTAGCTAAAACTGTGAGTGAAAATGAAAACAGTTGCTAATTTAAAAAAATTAATACCTTTAAGAAATGCGTACGCATTTCAAAATGCATACGCGTTTCAAAATGCGTACGCATTTCAAAATGCGTACGCATTTCATAACGCATACACATTTTCGGTTTGTGTACCCGAAGTTGAATGCATACACATTCAGATTTAGGCTCGGGTACGCGATCCATAATGCGTATGCATTTTTTTCAAAACGTGTACGCATTTCGTGCGAAATTTTTTGTTTTGGCCAAAAATTCCTCTCTTTGTGTACCCAACTTCTTTCTTTTACCCACGTAAGTCAATAAAGTATCAGTAATAGAGAGTCTCTTAGATTTTTGTCACACTTGATAGAAAAGGGGCAATGTCCCTTTCTAGAGAGAGTTCTTAGAAGCAAAATTAATCACTCTCGGTATAATACTTTAGTCTATAGACTTGTGCATAGGTTTTGATTGTATAAGTGTGTATGTGTGAGTACTCAATTATCTTTGCTATTACCATATGGATTCTATAATATTCTTGTATACTCTTGGGATTGGCGTGACTATACAAATATTGTTTAAAAATTGCATTAAGATTAGATCTTGCATTGCATGGAAGGAAACTTACTTCACATTGAAAATTTGAACAGTAACATAGTATGGAGTTATGCTCCTTAAGCATCATAAAGCTATTTATTTTGTATGATAAGAAATAATCACATGTATGAACAATCTCATAGGAAGGAAATGAATTCATTTAGGCATCATAATGTTATCAATTGCATGAAAAGAAAAGATTTAGCTAAAAGAGCATATGCATGACATGCTAAATATGCATTAAAATTCTAGGAGTTGACCCAAGTTTTGCATGGTGTGCATAAATTAATATAATGAAGGAAAATTTAGACGATAAGAGCTATGTGCTGCATGATGATATTAATGCATTTAAATGACTTCTATGTGCATGAGACAATTAGAATATTTTTATTGTTTGCTTTCTTGGTGTGTATGGTACCTCATCTTCGTAAGGATGCATTTTTGCATGTATGAATGAAAGTGTTTAAATATATGTGAAGTTGACTTAGTAAATCATTTGGGATGATGAATTGATTCTCTAGATTGCATTACTTATAGTATTTGTGTAATTATCTATGTGGTTAATGCCTTGTAGCATCTTGAGAAAGTTATATGGGTCAAGTGTGTCTATTATATTTTGCATTTGTGACCATAGTTGGAATTAGCTTGTCTTTCTTATCTAGTCATTGTGTGTTAAAGAAGATCCTACCCCGTTTGTAACTTTCCATTGTGAACTGTAATGTTGAAATGCCCCTACCCTACATAGTGAAAGTAACTAAGTTTATAATGTAAATTTCAAATCATGATGATATTGTGTTTGTCGAGCCTAGTGCCTTCGTCATGTTGACCTTGATAAGTATGTGGATATCATTATCTCAAGCTTGTGATAGTAACTTGTGATTTAAGATTGTGTAAGTACCTTGTGTGGGAAATTATTGCATGGATGAATGATTAGTCAACCCCTGTATAAGTGAATGTGCTCTATTTGGAAATCATAATATCCTTGCATGATCTTGTCTGGAGAACATGTGATAGGAGTGATAATATACTATAAGTCTTGGAGATTATAACATTCCAAGTGAATGCAACATACTAGGAGAGTCTAACTTACATATATAATGTGTGAATCCCTTTTTATATGTCATTTTGCATAGCATCGAAATTGAAAAAAATCACATCTAGTTATACTTACCATGTCTAGTGTGAGTCTTGAAGATCTTGTTTTAGAAAGTTACTTGCTTAGTATAATGAGAAACTCTAATTACTTTAGTATTTAACTAATAAGACATTGAGACAGTATCTTCCTAGAGGGAAAGGATGTCACGTCTCATTTTCTTGGATAGCTAAATAATAGTTTGAAAGTGATTATTATTATTTAGAAAAAAAAAATTGCTCTATATTGATAAAAAATGATTTTTTGTACAATATGATTATTGGTTTCAAAGTTAATTAAATAGATCATATTTTATTTATAAGCTTGGATAATTTCTATTTAAATAGAGATAATAATATATTATAATTATAAATATATGGTTCTCAAGCTACAAAGGGTTTGAATTATTAATAAGATTAAATAAATAAATTTGCATTTAAGAGAAGAAATAGTATCACATGAAAATTTAATTAGTTGAATGAAAAACTAAATTGTTAATTGTTAATTAAAATATAAATTTACATGACATTAAAGTAAATAACTAAATTAAATCAATTTAAAATAAATCATGAATCATTTATTTGTTATGCATGAAATAGTGAGTTATTAAAATGGTAAGAATTGCATGAATATAAGTGATTGGAGGTGGCAGTTTATAAAAACTCCTTTGCATGCATAGTGGAGGAGACAAGTGGATAAGGGTGAATGCATGTACAACGTGAATGTAGTGGAGAGGTTACATGCAACCATGCATGATACATCAGTTTATAATTTATTAAGCAACAATTTAGGAATTCTTTTTGTTTTTACATGAGATAGGTTAAACGTTCCAGAGCCAATGTCGTGAGCCTTTGATTTTGCATGTATAAGAGCCTTATTGCATATGTAGGCCATCATCATCTTAAGCCATAGTTATAAGGGAGAAACATAAAACCGTAGAAGCTGCCAATCTAGATGAGGCGAATCCAAATCCAAACATAGGCTAAATTATCTCTACATGCTATAGAGGAGGGGGACTAGCTAGGGGATCGGCTACTCTAGGACTCTAGGTCATGGGAGAGTCCTAAGTGACAGGCTACCTTAATCTACCTCAAGTTTTCTTAGTGAATTGGGAAGGCTAGGATGTTAAGACTGAAAAGCAAGAGAAATCTACCTGTGTTTTTGTCCTTCTTCTAAACTGAATGCTTTGCAAGGTCAGAAGAGCTTATTTCGAGGGTTCAATCTGCTACCCAAATATCTCACTATCTAAGGATGAAAGTGTAGATTACGGACTCCAGATGGCAATAATGGTGAGAAAGCAATAACAAACTTCTTACAACTTGATTCTTCAAACAACTTCACTTGAGAACACTTGCACACATAGAGACATAAAAATGTTGGGGCTATGTATAGAGGACTGCCTCAGGTCCCCACTTTGGTGTTTCCACCTCCGAACAATTAGATAGCCACATAATATAGAAAATGATAAAGAGATAGAAAGGAAAGCACCAACAAAAGTATGATACACAAATACACAAAGTGATGAAAAGAGTAATAGGAAAAGACAATACCACCTCCATAGCTATGAGTGATCAAGGCAAGTAGTGGAAGGAGAGAGCTTGCAAGTCCTCCAACAACAATGGTGTCACAACAAACAAAGAGTAGGATCTAAAACTAGTGGCTTGCAACCACAAAAGAGTGATCTAGAAGCTTGAGAATGTGAGAATGGAGCTGAGAGTGTGAAGATAATGAAGCTAAGAGTTAAGAAGCATGAATGAATGAAGAATTGAAGCATTTGAATGGAAAAAGGGAGGTAAAAGAACCATTTTTCGTGGTCAAGGAAGTATGGAACGCTACACCGCATCCAATGGAGAAGTGTAACGCAGCTTTCTAGGGGTAGGAATCCTATCATGTGACGCGCATTACGCACATGTCAATGATAGGGATTCCTCTAGACCGATGCCAAAATTAGCTTCCAAATGGATGGAGAAAGATGGCAAATGTGGAATTCCATCATCAATTTTTTGCAAGGTAGGGTTGATGTAAATGAGTGGTGCAGGAGCACCAACACCACAACACCAATGTTTGATCATTTAAGTGACTACTAGGATGGTCAGTTGGTATTTGTTAACATTTTGAGATTTTTTTTCTTTAATAAGGTCTAACACGACCATTAAACATGAATTAGGATGAGTCTTTAGGTTTAGGAGTCAAAAATATGAAGGTGCAATCTTGGTCCAAATGTTGTTTTGTAGCCTATTAAGGAAAATTATTAAATTTACACATGGATAGGAAAAAGTGGGGTCGTGATATTGTAGTAAGGATATTTTCAATCCTTTAGTTTAGTTTAAGGGTCATAAGTTACAAACATTGCACAAAAATACAAATAGTGTCAAGTACAAACAAAGTTGCTAAACTGTTGTTTTGAAGGAAAATGAGGGGTCAGAATTTAAAAACAATCAGTTATGCCCATTGGGAAGTTGAAACTCAAATGTAATTTCTTGGTAAAGCCTCAAAATGGCTTGAACTAAGTGGTTGGAGGAGGGTATTGAATTTCCCTTAATTAATACAACATTTTTATTTTGAAAATTACTATTTTCAACTAGTTTTCTGAACTTTATCTAGTCTATAAGAACCCGTGTAGGATTGTAATCACTTGAATCCATTGGAATATTGTAGACACATGTTTTAAGATTCTTTTGAACTCATTTTAAGATATTGACATCAATTTTAGAGAGAGAACTCGTTGATTTTCTATAGTTGACTGGTAAAAACCAGTGCAAAACTATTTTGGCGATTTAAATTTGCAAATGGCCATTCCTCTTACTATCTGATCTTGTTTCCTAGGGGATTGGAATGAAAAAGGGTATGCTATGGGTTTTTAATCTTTTTTGAAGAAAGGGAAGGTTTTTTATGTGGTTGGGACAATGCCATAGGGCTGGCAACAAGGAATTCTCTTGTGAAAATAATGACTGCAAGATGGAAACTTATGAGTTACTAAATTTTTTGAGTTTGTGATGGTATAGAACATCTATAAAAACCCTAAGAAACTTGTTTTATTCTTTGAATAGTTTTGGAAATCCCTAGTATTGTGAGAAACAAAAAACCCTAGTTGTTTGTGTGTAAATTAAGGGTTTTGGAATATGGCATCATAGACGACATGAATCTATTAAAGGATTGTGGATTTGGATGTTTTGTAACCCATTTGATGATTGTTTGATGAGTTTTTGTATAGGGAAGGTGTTTGAGTGGTGGTCCCTTTGGAAAACAAGTCTAATTTTGTAGCCGTCAAACCAAGGCAGGTTAATGAAACTTAGAGTTGTAGCAAAGAACCTTAGTGGGATCTCTTGGGATACTATTTAGAGACCTATACTAAATCTTGATGGGTGTTTTGGTGGCCGATGTATGACATTATTTATGATATTTTGTGTAAAGTAGAGTTTGGAGGCTTACAAGCCTATTAATGCTATATTTAACTATTTGAGGAGAATAATGTTCAAGGGCAGGTTTCTTGTTATTGACTGATCTTTTGGTGTTGTATAGTGAATTACTCCAACTTGTCTACATCAATGAGGAATTTTCCTAGGGGTGCAAATTCACTCCATTATATTTTTCCCCACTTTAGTGAGCATGCATGTTGGTTTGAATGCAAGGTAAAGTAGAAAGAGGTTGAAGAGAATATATGCCCCAACCATCAAGGAAAATAATATTTGATATGGCACACCCAAATGTGTATGAGGTAGCTCTACAAATTCTTGGTCCTGTAGGATAACCTTGATGTGAAAGAGAGAGAGAGATGGCTCCATAGGTACATTGTATAAATTTCTTATAGGGCCATAAATAGAGACCTTATTTCTAAAGAAAATTCAGTTTGTTTCAAGTTAATTTCTTCCATTTATGGATTTTTATTGCATTTAAATTTATTAGGCATTTATTCCTTGATTTTGTAAAGATAAACTAAGTGTATTATATTATGAAGCCTTAATTTATTTCTAAATAGGATTAGGGTAAAATTACTACTCTTGTAGTAATCCTAGAGTTTCTCCAAGAGTTCTAGATGAGACCCAACTAATTTATTTCTATATGGATTTTTTGAAACATGCACATTCAAAGAGAGAGGAAGGGTTGCGCCATATAGGGGCTTGCCTCAGTCAAACCTTGTTGTAGTGTTTCCACCTCCACAATGGAAAAATTGATAAAAGAGAGAGCTTATCCTTTGAGGGATAGAGGCTAAATGAAAAATGGATGATGAATCAACAATGGACCGCAACTCACCACTCAAATCTAATTACCTTGAAGGACTGAAGTCATGCACATCCCTCAAGGCTTGATTGCAAATTGGATTGATTGCTTGGAATACCTACAAGGGTTAGTCCTCAAAAATAAAATGATAACAGAAACATGAACAAACTTGTTGTGCATGTCTTGCACACACGCCTCGTCGTAGGCAGGGACCCCCTTGTTTCGCTCCTGATAGGCTGCTTTGCTCTTGTCTTGTTTTGTGTGCCCCATTTTCCAAGCCCAAATTGGTCATGTGCTTCAAACGATCAAATTCCCCTTACCAAATTCACCTACTTGGGGTATTCAAATCCGAGGAGAAATAAAGTCCCCCGTCCCTTTTCTACCTTTTGTCTTGTTCCTGCTGACTTGGTCCCTGATCGCTCGATTCACTTTTTTCTACATTTTTGACTTTGGGGAAAACTTTCTTGTGGATTTGGGATGTGTTTGTGGTGCCTAAGTGAACTGTCAAGATTTCATCAACATTTAGTTAAGTTTCGGTGGTTTCGGAACTTTCCCTCTGGAACTCCCTCCCTCTTTGGCTATTTTGAAACATATGTGGACCCCCGACTGTCCGCTTTCCACATTTTTTACTTTGGGGAAAACTTTCTAGTGGATTTGGGATGTTTTGTGGTGCTTAAGTGAACTGCCAAGGTTTCGTCAATGTTTCGTTAAGTTTCGATGGTTTCAGAACTTTCCCTCTGGAACTACCTCCCTCTTTGGCTGTTTTGAAACATCTGTGGACCCCCGACAGTCCGCTTTCCACATTTTTGACTTTGGAAAAAACCTTCTGGTGGATTTGGGATGTTTTCGTGGTGCCTAAGTCAACTGCCAAGGTTTCGTCAATGTTTCGTTAAGTTTCATTGGTTTCAGAACTTTCCCTCCAGAACTCCCTCCCTCTTTGGCTATTTTGAAACATCTGTGGACCCCCGATGGTCCGCTTTCCACATTTTTGACTTTGGAGAAAACTTTCTGGTGGATTCGGGATGTTTTTGTGGTGCCTAAGTGAACTGCCAAGGTTTCGTCAACTTTTCGTTAAGTTTTGGGGGTTTCGGAACTCCATCCTTCTTTGGTTGTTTTGGAACATTCGTGGAGCCCCGGTGACCCGGCCCCTCCGTGGCCGTTTCCAGGACTCCGTCCCTCCATGGCCATTTCCGGGACTCCACCCCTCCATCATCATCCGGGAATTTCCTTCTAGGCTGCCATGTGCTCATTGCCTTTTCAAAAGGGCATTGACCCTCTGGCCTTCCCCTTCCAAGCTTTCATTTTTTTTCAAATGAGTCCAATCTTGAGGAATTTTTTCTGGGCACTCTTCCTTCCCCTTTTCCCATGTGCTATAATTGAAAAATATTGGATTTTCTATGTTTTATGGGGTCTAGGAACTTCCCTTCCGGTTTGCTATCCCTCGTTCGTTGCCTGCCCCCTTGGGCCCGCATTAATGTTTATGGTCCAAATGAGCTCCAAATATGAATATTATGATCTTTTGATGATGCATGGATGGATCTAACAAGGATTTTGCAATATTTGACTAACGTTTTCCTTAATTTGTGTATGAAAACACTTACAATGTTTCATGTACACAGGATTCAAAGAGCCTACTATGGGTCCATCAGGAGACCCATCGAGAAAGTTGAACAAGGAAAAGTGCATTGCTCTTATCACCATTCATTTCATGTTAGCCTCTCCCCCCAGCACCCACCAACAGGGTCGGCATTAGAAGAAGGCTTGTGCCAAGGAAGTCAAGGACAAAAATGCAAGGGGGTGGCCTTGAAGAAAGCATAAAGGAGTTTTCCGCCAGAATCAGGGGCAACCAATCCATTGATGCCAATTGTCAACGGGCCTGTTTGATCCAAGGAAGAACACTACAAACACATCAAGTAAGAAGGGCAGCTTTCAAGCAGTTTCAGCTACAGTAAAAGGGCAATCAACTAAATCATGAAATTGCTACAGCACCTGAGCACTAGATGACAAAACAAGGAAAAGACAAGGATGTATTTTAAATTGCTAGATAATGGGGGGTAGGTGAAACCCTAATGTAAATCAAATCTGGGCCATTCGATGTAATTCAATCCTAGCCATTCATTTGGGCTTTAGAAAACTATAAATAGGGGTTTGCCCCTCATTTGTAAGGGTTGGAGAGCTATTGTCACTAATACATTTGACTACAAAATCTGACGAAACTGTTTGACGAAATATGTAAAATTCGATGTTCGTCAGGTGCTTGTAAAATTTGATGTGTAATTTCCAAATTTTTTAAAGTTTATCCCCAACGTTCATCGAAATTTTGATGAACCTGGGGTTCGTCGAAATGTCAGCTATCATTTTCGTAGAATTTTTTACAAACATGGAAAAAAAAATCAAATTGTGGCTAACATAAAAAAAAGTGAGTTCGCGCCTGATTTATTGTGACAGTGTTTTGCTCTACTTGAGACAGTTTGTGGAGAACTAAGAATGATTTTCTTGGGAAAAATCAAAAAAATTCAAGAAGATATCGCCAGGTTGAGGGTAGTCATTTTCTTTTTGCAAATTTAGTTGTGAAGTCGATTTGTAGTTCCAGTTTGAAAATCATATTTTAAAGCAACATCTCATCGATTTCATTTTTAGAGGTTAAGGGTTTTGAGAATTTCATGTCTAGATTTTGTTGTGTGGAATCACCATAAGATCACAACCAAGGAACATATTCTTATGACTGTAATTATGTGATCCATAAGTCTATTGGTCATGTGGCACAGTTGTGCTATAACAAATACAGGATGCATTCATGTGTGACCCAAGTTTAATGTGGCTATGTTGTGATAGAAATGGAGGCACTCATATAATGTAGTTAATTCAGGTTGTATAATGTAGGTGTCAATCATCATTGGGTGCATTCAGGTTGTCTCAAGTTTAACAGGTTAGGATGTAATTATAGCATGATCGAAGAGTGATTACCTCTTGCTGCAATAAAGAGTCTATAACTTTGGTTGATATGCAGAGTGGTTGTGTTATATCAATTATGTAGTGCATTCAAGCACAACCCATGTTTAATGGGCTATTATAGAGAGTGATCAAGATTTTCTAAACCTTATGAATGTTACTTGACATATATTTTCATAATCTCAAATTCCTTCAGAGGCTTTTGAAGTATCAATGTATCCTATATAGGGTTTAGAATGATTTCTTTTAATTAAAAAAATAAATAAATGATGTATTTCCCTATAATTAGATAATGTGGAGATCTCCTAAATCTGCCCCAGCACACTATCCTCTTTGGCACTGTATTCATTACTCCAGCTACTAGGGTTTTGCATGTGACATCTTTAATATCTTCATGACCGGCTTTTAAACATATCAATCTTTGCTTTAATCATTTTCATGGTAACCCTTGAGTTCCATAATCCACCTTCAATCTCTTCTAAGAACGTTGTCTTATGCTAGACTACATAGTATGCATATAAAGCAAGTCCTTCATACCTACCATTGTTCCAAACCACCACTCACTGCCTTGCTTAAAATGTTGCCTCATAAGCACAATAGCATGTTTTAAAATCATGGTTGCAAGTGATTGACCATTAAGGTCACCACTTTCATCATGAAGATACAATAAGATTTTTGTCTTCAAACTCAAGGCATTATGCAAGATAACATTGGAATTGTTTGTTGTGTATGATTCGATTTTCTTGCACATTTATCGCTAACTTCCTTTAAGACTGCATACATTCACTATCACTTGAAGATTCCTTTCATGAGCATCCTTCTATAAAATCAAACTATACCCTATAGACTACCTACTTACTATAGGGGACTCATTGTTTCATGGTATTGTAGATCTTAAGATCCTTCAACCTTATTGACACTACTTCACAGTCCACAAGGTATTATTCACTATTCTCTCATCTTTGATGAGTCTCAAAACACTGCTCAAACATGCAATCCACTACCTCCATTATACATTAATGGCTAAGAAGAAACATTGAACCTATGATTACCACTGTTACTTCATTTGGACAGTCATTCCCCGATTGCATTTTCCTTGTCTAACACTACCAAAAGCATTTGAAAAACCCTTAAGGTCAGCAAGGGGGTAAGGAAACTCACTGTTAAAATCTCCACTTTACTATGCAAGGTTTGAGCTTTATTATCTTGTCACTGCTCAGCCTATTTTTGACTGTCACATCTCAAGTGACTGTCATTCTTCTTACCGTAGATTGCATTTACAAATGTCACTAAGCTACATAGTGTGTTTGTTATTGGCTACAATCTTTAGATTGCAAGATTTTGTTATTACCTACAATGTCTCAATCTTTCTGGTATTGCAACCTCACTAATCTGCTATAGTTATTGTTTATGTTTCTACGGAGGCCTAGGGTTTGTACCCTAATCATACTCTTACCAATGCTTCTATTGTTTTTTATTAGGGCTCTCTCAATGTTGAGAGCCCTAGGGATAAGCTCGTCATAAGAAGTGACACACTGCATCTTTAACTAAAAGGATAAATATGTATTGACATTAGCAATGATGATTCTAACTTGTTGCTCCTTAGGAATGGGTCACTTGATCTTAATAGCTCGCTACCTCCATCGTTGTAGGAAGCTTGTGATCAAGTTCAATATTCTGATTTTAGGAGTCTTAATGGTTGGAAATCATAGTAAAAATCAGAATTTAATAAGTTTTGGACTAGCTTTTCTTGAAGTGTTTTTGGGTCATTAACTTCGTATCATCTTCTTTTGGTGGGTATTGCATGCCAAATTTTTTTGGTGTAAAATATTGGAATTATTAGATTATGTTACCTGTCTATGAATAAAAATTATTGGAGTGTGAGTTTGATATTTTTAAGATCTAAATAGTCAAGCTTGGTAAAGAAAAATCATGTCAGATAATATTAGTCCAAAACAAAATGAAGAGACACTTGATATATTGTGGGCTAGATTGAAAAGAAAGGGTGATGGGAAATGTCATTGTCCTTGCAATAATTGCAAGGGCTTAAAGATGAGAAGACTTTTAATCACAATAGCTGAGAAACATTGTAGGTAGCATGGTCACGTTGAAGGGGGGTATGATTATCGTCTATTGGAAATTTGTTCATTATATGTCTTTATATTGATTGAATTTGTAAATGTTTATATCGCTTTTGTTTTATATATAAATATATATATAATCACTTGATCATGATCATGGTTTATTTGTGTCTATCATTGCTATACTTAGACAGATGATATGGATTATCATGGCCCTGGAGAATGTGGTTTTGCAAGCGCATGTAAACATGGAGCCGCGGAATATCGAAGATGAAGTTAATGATCCTATGGAAGAAGATGATCATGTGCCGAAACATAGTTGTAGATGATGGTACTTAATACATTGATCCATGACACATTTAGTGGCAGAGCGATCATGATGATCGTCAAGAGATGACTTTGACAGATGTTCATGATTTAATTCACAGAGAAGGCATACAAACCCCTTTATGAAGGCTCTGAAACAACTCTTCTCTCTGTTGTATTGTTGTTGATGAACTTGAAGGTTATGAATGGTTTATCAAATATAGCAATCTCACGGATGTTAAGGTATGTCATATATGTCTTCTTTTTTCATCTATTTTAATTGTTCTTAGTTCATCACTAATAAATAAAGGATGAAATATGTACCATTAATATTCTTTATATGAACAAATTATTTTTTGTTGTAGATTGATTGGTAAATTTTTGTTACCACCATCAAATATTTTACCTCGCTCATACTGAGATTTATGTGCCATTATGAAAGATATCATAATAGAGTAACAAGCAATAGATGCATGTCTCAATGATCATATTATATATCATAAACAACAAGAATTTGCAACAAAATGCCCAGAATGTCATATCAGTAGATATCGAACAAATCAACTAATAAAAAAGGTGTTTCGCAAGGTTCTTCGTTATATTCTCATTATTCCACGTATGCAACGATTATTTAGGTGCGAAAGCTTAGCGCAATTTATGGATTACCATGCACAAAATAGAAGTGGAGATGACATTCTTTGAATTCCTATTGATGGTTCTACATTTAGGGACATGGAGGAAAAATGGCCACACTTTAAAGAAGAACCTTGTAATCTCAAATTGGGATTTTATCTGTCAATCCATTTGAAGAGCTGAGATCTATTTACTTAGTGTGGCCTGTTTTTGTTATCAACAATAACATTCCTCCATGGATGTCAATAAAGAGAGAGCACATAATGTTGTCAATGATTGTTCCAGGTATTTGTTTACATCATTTTTCTAACGGTAGCATCCTATTTGTCTTATTTGTTGCATAATGACTTATATTTTTATTCAATAGTCAGTGTACATTAATTTATATATATTGGTAAAGAATGGTTATAATAATTATGCAATGTTTGTTCATCCAATCGTAGGTAAGTACCAAGTTAAAGATATGAATGTATATATCATGAGCCTTTATCGACGAAGTTACTAAAGTTATGAATGGCGCCACTCATGTATGACATCTCCAAACCAGGAAAAGACAATTTCAATTCCATGCACGCTTGTATGGAAAATTCATGATGCCCCAGGGCTAACACATTTTTGTGGCATGTTATAACGTTTGACTGCACTTTAACAATATTTAATTTGATGAATTAGATATCATGTATGTTTTTAAAATAATCTATTCATTATTTATAATGAAAAAAATTGACATATTTAATCCAATTATATATCATCTTGCAGGTCTTCAAACAAAGGGAAAATTTGTATGTCCAATTTGTGGTCCACAGATGAAATCTCGCCGTTCAACAAGTTTAGGAAAGCAAGTGTTTGATGAGTATAGGCACTTCCTCCATAGAAATCATAAGTATCTAACTACTGAAAAACATCTTTTCAATGGGAAAGAGGAGACTACATCAAAACCACGAAGAATGCCACCTCACCTATGGAAGTTGGAATATAATAGAATTAATCGTCAAGGTTATACATCAGATCAAATTGTTTATCTATCATAAATGATATGTTTTGAATTTATATTTTTATATTGTGTTGTGTTTACTCATGTTGTAATTGACAATGATTGTTGTTGTTAATTTGTTTAACTTATATGCTTCATGAAGGTCGGCCAAGGCATTAATGTATCGGCTTCCACAGGGACTAAAAGTTATCCTTAACAATTTAGTAGGTTTCCCTACTAAGAGGAGCTAAGCAAATTGTGCATTTTTTGATACAATGCATATCGAAAAGAATATAATAGAAACATTATGGAAAATATTGGATGGAAGGCATGACAAAGAAAAAGATTTCAAAATTTGTAGTGACATTCAGAAAGCCAATCATGCAATGAAAAATGTCATTCAATTAAATAGCGATGGAGACCAAATTAATATAAGTGCCCTTCCTTGGTTATTAACAGAGCAACAAAACAATGCTATAAAAGAAGTCATACAAAAAAATTGATTTCCCACAGGATTTGCTGCGAACATAAACAATATAATAACAAAGAAAGGTGAATTTGGGTCAGGGATGAAAATGCATGATTGGCATACCTTCATTAAGGTAATTATTCTGGTATATTATATACACTTGCATAATGCATGTACTTTTCAGTGTATTGTGTTTAATACTTTTGGAAAAATAATGAAAAGATCATTTTATAATTGTTGCAAAGACGCTTCCACTTCTCTATCTCCACAACCACACAACAATGTCACAAGTTATATATGATCTCTTGGAAAGCCATGCTGTAGATCCTGCTCAATTCATTGTATACATCTTATAATTCCATTTGTTTCTAATTTTATGCAATATACTGTATATTTTGTTAAATCTCATTAATATATTTGCTTTGAATTTGTAGATGGCTATCATCTAAAGAAAGTCCATAAAAAAGATATAAATTATTGAAGAGAAAATTCCTCGCTCTGTGTGAAATGCAAAAGTGTTCACCTTCAACATTTTTCAATGCACAAGAACACTACCTCATACACCAAGTTGAGGAGATTGAATTGTGTGGACCTGTACACACAAGGTCAATGTGGATGGTTGAGAGGCACTTGAAATTTTTGAAGGCTTTGGTTAGACAAAGAGCACATCCCGAGGGTTCTATGGTGGAGGGATATATGGTATACCAGACCATGGTGTACATTAGTGAATATCTTCCTAAGTTTGCAGCAAAGATCCATGTAGATCGCATTTGGGATCCCAACTCTATTAACAAATTCGAAGGGGAGTACCTGTTGGGGAAAGGTAGATTGAGGAAAGTGAGAGGTAATTATAAGATGGTCACGGAGATTAATTGGAATGCATTTTACATATGGTTTTTATGTATATTGTACTTATTTAATTTTTAATCTTCAATATACATCAATTATAAATTAAGGTCGATAATTTTGCATTTAACTAATTATACCGCCATTTTGTGAATTTTTATTTTGGTACATTTATCGAGAGTGGGATGCACTACATTTTTATGTTGCCAAAAATCTTGATTGGATGACAATATGGATTGAATGATGTCAACAATCTGGTTGTGCATTAACATGGGAAAGTGTGGCTTCATTGGTTAAAGAAGCTCATCGTAATGGAGATTTCAATGTTACACAAAGGGAAATTGATTTACCATATGGTTTAAGAGATAAACAAGTACGTATAAATATATGAATCACCCATATTATTTAATTATTTTCAAGTATATTGATGTATATATATTCGAGATTATTTTCTTTGCATACATCTCGCCATTAAGAATAAATATGTTTATCAACCGCATCTATATTGCAATAATTTTTACATGTTTGATATATTAGGTGCAGTAACTACAAGGCTATGTGGTGTACTGTATCATAAATTTTGAATCAAAAATGTTGATGACATGAAGAAAAACTTGTGATTCCTGTGATAACTGTGAGTCTTTCTCTCGTGACTAATGTTTCATCTAGAAGCTTAATATTAGACATCCGTAAGGTCTCATAAAAATCGATACTATGGGATTTTGGATGATATACTTGAGTGTGACTAAGTCCTTTAGATTAATTTTGTTCATCGTCCTATGGTACAGGCTATGATTGAATGAAAATGATCCAGAGAGAACTATTATTGAACATGATAATGGATTTACCATGGTTAATACAAGGTTGATCGAACGAGCTAGAAATGAGCCCTATGTTATTCCAAGCCAATGTGAGCAGGTATTTTACTTAGAGGTTCTAGGTAAACCAGGTTGGTCATTTGTTGTAGAAATGATCCAAGAGGAAGGCTGGTAAAGTATAATGTGGTAGAAGAATAAGATACTTAAGAACTAGAAGATGATGTAGATGATGATCGATCAATAGTTAGTTGATGATGTCCCTCACGAAGATGACGAAGACGAGGAACTAGATCATGATGATGTAGGAGTTAGTGTTCATGAAGATGATATCCATGTGGATGATGACATTATCTAAACTGATATCGATGACAATGATGATGATATAACCAATCTTTACAATGTCGACCGATCGATGGATAAAACAAAGAGTTCGGATGAAGAAGAAGATCAATGACATTGAAATGTATAAGTTATGTGATTATATTGTCTATTTGATATTAATTTCTTGATAGAATTATATTTGACTTATGTGGTTACATAATTAATTCATGATGTTTTTAATTTTTATGCCATTACATAATTAATTTAATGATGTACTTTTTAATGTTTGAAAGGTCAAAAAATTAAAACATTTCAATAGTGATGTTAACAACCTTGAAATTAGTGTGTTTTATGTTTCATGTGATCATAAAAGATTAAAAATTTAGTTGTAGAGGTGGTTCAAGCATAGACGTATGTTTGGTTCTAAATACCGTAAACTTGTGTTTGTCTTTTAATATACCTATGGAATTGCCAATTCCAATCGAAGGAAGCTCAAAGGACCTCGACCAACTAACGAGGACTTTAAAAGCCTCGAACACTTCAGGCTCTGCAAGACCCGGGAGGGTGATCCCTTAATGAGTTTACAACCTTTGCACCATTATTATATACAACATTAACAATAGAAGATGATCTCACTTAATAGTTCAACACGATAAGATAATATCAACTAGAATTGGCTGTTCATAGACAATATCAACTATCTAGAGCGTGAGATAACTAAACAAAATCCATTGTATAAGATAGTCAATGATTTGCAATTTTTAGCAAGCTCTAGGCAAAGACAAACAAATACTGAACTACACGAATAATTACAACTTAGATCAGTGCCATATATCCATTGGCAGGAGAGTCAAATTCATAAGCATCTAGAGGTTTATAATAGATTTAATACATCATACATATATATTCCTAACAATATTGCATTACACTTCATCAAGATGCATTCTAACCCAGACTACTTATCAACCTTATATGCCACATTATCCGCCTATAATCCCATTCACATTTTGATTAATTCTTTGAATTAAAGCTAAAATAGAATCATACACACCACAACAAGAGATGGATAAACAACCCTTTTAGTTATTTCATTCAAAGTTCAAATATGCATGTACAATGGAGAGACATGAGCTCTAATTTTTATTTCAACTCAAATGTTAGTACTGTTATACAACATTAAATCTTTATGAACTCAAAACCTATTACATAATGACTCAAAACCTTAATTGCATTTATCTAAAACCATCGGATATGTAGAACATATCTGCTTATAATCCCATTCAAGCATTTTAATTAATTCCTTGAATTAAAGCTAAAATAGAATCATACACACTACAACAGTGAGCTGAATGAAACAACTCTTAGTTATTTTATTCAAAGTTCAAATATGCACATATAATGGAGAGAGACGAGCTTGAAATTATCATTTCGATTCAAATGCTAATATTGTTATGCAACATTAAATCCTCATGAACACAAAACCTATCACAGAGTGACTCAAAACCTAAATTGCATTTCTCTCTAAAACCATTGATCTTTATAATCAGCTCTGCAACTTCGCCTAGACTCGATCAAAATTATCTAACTTGCTAACTCGTACTTCTGGCCTTGAAATCCTTCTTATAGAAAAATTAAGGAGCAAACAAGCTTCAGGCCAGAAGGTACACACGTCATCGACTGATTAGAGCACCTGATGATATTCCAAAAATCATTACAACTGCAATCATCCTAGAGCATATTCATGTTCATCATGTCCACTAAGGAAAGTTGATGCGATTCAAAAACCACAAGAAACCCATACCGAGAAAGTCATCAATACAAAACTGGGACCGTTGTAACCGCAACATCATATTTGTCACCTGTCCATAGTCCACTCTCTTTTACTCATCATCATTCAAATACTTAGCTACCCACTTCTGGAATTCTTCATCAATAAGCCAGTTAAAATTAATCACCTCATTTACCTTTGTACTATAAGGCATATACTTTACCGCTACCTGATTCACATCTCTTTCAAAAGACTCCAAAAATGAGTTGGTACCAATAATCTTATCCATACAACTCACCAACAAATCATAATCTGAGTCATCACAAATTAATTTAATTTGATTATTGATGACCTTATTTGCTTGATCTTGCCATTGTTGGAGTGTTCTGATTTTCCCCTGCTCATCAATTATATTAGGTAACAATGTGTTACCCCAATCATTGAAATTATTTACCAACTCTTTAATCTTCCTACTCAAATCATCTGGTAGGGTTTGAAAACCTTGTAATGATTTTACTAACACATGAGTAGGCTTCAATGATTGGGGCCTATTATTTATATCAAACCTTGAGGCTTTATTCATGATCTCTAGATTATTGGCCCTAGGGATCCAATTTTTAATTATTTGTACCACTACCTCCTGATCCCCATCAATATTCTTTATTGCTTCCAACAGCAAAGAATATAAAGAATGTACATATTGCAATTTACTATCTACCCCTTCATTTAAGTGCTCCAAAACAGTAGTAACAATCTCCTTTTCCTTTGAAAGAAATCCATCCTCTATTATCCTTAATGATTTATGTAATTCATCAATTTTTTGTATGAGCTGCCTCTTTGTTGGATCAACAGAGCACTCAGTTTCTTCATCAATTTGTTCTAGAGGAGGGGTGAGAGCAGGATTCTGAATGGGAGACCCTGGTGTGGAAACATTTGAAGAAGCAGAAGGCATTGACCCTACTGTGGGAGGTAATGTACTGGTTCCTAGAGCATTTTATGTTTCCCCAATCTGTTTATATTTGAACCTTTCCACTTCAGTTTGCAATTCAACATTCCTCTGTTGCATTTTACTATATTCTTCAATCAAAATGTTATACTTCTCCATTAGGCTCTTCTTTTTAGCCTCCTCCCTTTCAGCAGTCCTTTGGGCCAATTTGGCCACATTTATAGTTAAATTAGTGGCCTCGGTGGTTGAAGTCTCTGAAGCTCTCTTTATTATTAATCCTCCTCTGAAATTTGGATTAATATCAACAATATCTGGTTTTCTCCCTTGTGGAGTCAATGCCCAAATTCCCAAGGTCTCATATTTTTCACTGAAGGTAGAGTTTTGCAATGTTGCCTTAACCTCTTCCTCAGAATCTTGAAAAGGATTCTTGGACTTCATAATAGCATTAAAAACTACTGCATCTGCAATATCCCACTCAGGAAAAATCAATACACCATCCTGACTCACCAGTTGTCTTCCTTCTTCAGGAGTGATGTTCTTGAAATCTTCCATCAATTCAGCTTTTAATTCTTCATCATTCTCCTGGTCTGACCTATCAGGCCTTAATTCCCTTCTCTCCTTGCATTTATCTTGATACTCTTCAAATTTCATTCTCCATGCCAATTGCAAGAATACAGGAGTTTTCACAAATGTATTATCATCTAAAAACTCCCTGCATGCTTCCACTCTTGCATCTTGCACACTTTTACCTTTCATATCTAAATCAGACAAAACCAATTCAGCTAACCTAAGAGGGGAAAGCATACCAACCTGCATGTCCTGATCAGTAACAATAATTTCATCTGTCAGATCCTCATGTGGGTGATCAGTTTTCTACTTCTTAGGGCTTGGCTTAGATGGTGGTGATGGGGGACCATCTTTTGGTGATGACTTTAAATCAATGATCTTAACTGCCCTAGATACTTTGAATTTTGGACCTGGTCATGGAGGTGCCTTCATTATTTTCTTCCCCTTCCTATCTACTTCCTCCTCATCACTGCTACTATCCTTTTTCCTTCTATAGATGGGTCACTCTTCTATAGGCTGGTATACTGACCTTGTTTCAATTGGCCCAGCACTTTGTTCTTGCATACCCAGACTTAGCCTTAAATTTATCTTTTTAGTTCTCAAGGTGTCCATAATCTCCTTGAAGTTCTTCATTAGAAAATTATTTTTCTTATGGTATGGACTGAACTCCAATAGTGGATCATACTTCGGATCCATTTCATGCACAACATCCAATAGCTTACTATAAGCTATCCATTTCTCCTTGTTCAACTCCTGCTTATTTAGATCAAATTCATTTCTAATTAGGTCCTTAGGGAAGTTGAACTCATGTGCAAATTTTCCAGCTTTTATTCTTTGTCTGAAAAGAGCAAAGAAACCCTCAGGATCATGTTGTCGCCTTGGACCACATCTCAAATGGTAATCAGCAAAGAATTTATCAAAATTGTCCAGCCTCCCTTTGAAAATACAAAGTCAAACACCACTATATAATCAGGGAAGAATGTTCTTTTCCCCCTTCCAGTGAGGTTATCTTCATGAATACAACCTACCAGCCACATAACTTCCGCAAACCGTACTCTTGGTGGCACATTGTATGGTAGTATGTGAGGGGCTCCCTGAAATCCATATACTCTCAAGATAGTGTTGACTGGGTATGGGATAATGTCACCCTAGTTATGGTAAACCCTCAAATCTGGCTTCCTCCCCTTTGGCCTGAGGAAGTCATGCAATTCCTCAGGGATCCTAGGTACATTCACCATCAATCTAGCTCTTAATCTAGAAGCAAAACAATTATGAAATTGCACATAACTAGTGCTTTCCTTATTACAGGATAAATTTGCTACCCATATCTATACTTGCAACCTTTCTCCATCAACTGATTGCCTTAATTTCATCTTCTTAGAAAAGAAATCAGCATTCCTAAATAGAAACATATGCATCAACATAGAATACCAAAGAATTGAGTACCAATATCATTTTTTTGTAGCTTCGACAGCCCTTCACGTATCCTCTCAACCAAGAAAGAAGCAAAGTCATATGTCACAGAGAAGTTAGGGTGTTGTATTTGCACCCCCATGAACATGTACACAATAGGAATTACCGCACCAGGACTAAAACCCAAAATATGACATAATGAATAGAAAGTGGCCAAGAAAGGTTTTGCAAAACAATTCAATCTGAAAGATTCCTGGTCACTAGGGATGATATGAAATTGTGAACCTCCTACCCTGACCAGATGAGGTGGAAGCAGCTTATCCCTAAAAAGAGATTTAATCTTTGCATACTCCTACTTCATTTCCTCAAAATTGATAAGAACCAAGTCTTCACTTGGCTCACTCAAATCAAAAATCTATTGGATATCTTCTCTATTAATTTCTAGTAGCACCCCTCCATCATTATCCCTAATTACCCGTGTAATAGGGTCATACCTCACGGCCACTGCCCTAAGTAAGTCCACATCAGGGAATACATTTGGTACAACCAGCTTCCCCATGTCATACATCCATCCATTTGAAAAAGGGTGAGGAAAATTCCTCTGTCCATACCACAATCTGAACATTTCTAAGCCGGTGAGAGGAACCCTAGCATCGGCAATGTTGGAATAATTACACACTAACCCCTCCCCTAGGATTTTCCCTCGCATCAACACTACACCTTTCCTTCTATCATTTGTTGATAACGGAAATTGATCCAGGAAATCATCGTACAAGTTTCTTTTCAAATATTCAATGTGGCCAGAGTGTTGCTTGGTTGGTGCCATCTTGGACAAGCTAGGGCTTCGTTACAATGTTACACTTCAATTGGCTAGGACTAAGCAGAGATAGGAAACTATAGAGTAAAAAACTACAATTCCTCACAATTTATGATTTAACTATAGCCTTAACAAGAGATTTCAATAAGCTCAATGAAAAGCATAGCAAACCCCTTTCCCAAATTTAGGTGCAGAATGACTGGGAGGCACAGAAAATAAACTTACGGCTCTTTTCACATAAACTCCAAATTCTGGCTACAGCGGCTTGCAATTTCACCTTCGGCTCTGAAACTGTTTTCATGAAATAATTGGATGCTTTGTGATACAAATGAGGTAGCAAAATTAATTTTATGTCGATCAAATCTCGCCATTAAATGTCTCATCTGCCATTAAAGCTCATTCACGGGCTACACGAACGGCTCCAATCACATTTGATATAGATTTAAATTTGAACCATTGATCCTCCAGTTTGATCAAATCATCGACGACCACCTTCAAAACAGGCTGACATAATCGCCAACACAGCAATAAGGGGCCCACCATTCCATATGCCACAAATGAAAACCACGTGGCGGTTGCCCGCGATACCGCAATCCCTCGATTTACCATCGCGGGATGGCGGGCAACCGTTGATCTTTCTCATCAGAGATCCTGCTCCTTCAAAAATGGTCTTCGTCCTTTCCATTAACTGTTGAGCAGCTTTTCCCTCAAAATTATAACATCCGTGTTGAAATAAAGCATGTGCATCTCACAAGCACTTTAGTAATCTGCCCCTTAACACATTTAGAACCGGCTAATGCTTCCTTCACTCTTTAGACCTCATCAGATGAGACACGTGGCAAGCACCTGTGATATCATGATCCTATAATTCTTGATCGCGGGATGGCTTGATTGCGGGATGGCGGGCACCGTTGATCTGCAGGAAATAGATCAACGGCAGCGCTAATTCAACCCTCTACAAAATAAAATCATTGATAGCCACCTTCAAAACAAGCTAACACAATTGCCAACACGGCGATAAGGGGCCCACCTTACCATACACTACGAAGGAAGTCCACATGGCAGTTGCCCACGATATCACAATCCTGAAACTTCTGATTGCATGATGGCGGGCAACCGTTGATCCTGAGCATCAATGATCTCGTTCCTTTAACACAGTCGCCAGCCATGTCATTAACCTTCGAGCATTTTCCAGCGAGATTATAACATATCCGTCGATTTAGAACATGTGTGTCTCGAGAACACTTTAGTAATCCACCCCTTAATACATTTAAAGCCGGCTAGTGTTTCCTTTACTCTTTAGGCTTCATCGGATGAGACAGGTGGCGCCTACCCGTGATTTCGCAATCAACCCAAGCACCATCGTGGGATGGCAGGGAACGGCTCAGATCAAATGGTAGTTAGCGCAAATTTGATCTCCCAGCTAGGACACATGGCACCCGCCCGTGATTTTGCGATCCTTTAATTCCCAATCACGGGATGGCGGGCACCGTTGATATCTGTAGGAAATAGATCAACGGTAGCACTAAATGAACCCTTGCAAAATAAAACATTCATTAAAAGGAGAAGTGGGCACTACTAGGCGAACAACAAATAAAAAAATTATATTTATAGAAGAAAAATAAAATAAATTTACAATTTGTTTTATAATTTCACTTTTAACTTTAAATGTATGTTCACTCATTAAGTTGTATTTTTTTTGCAATCACATTTTATTTTAGATGTTTTTTATAAAATATAAAGATGCATTAAAATATATTAGAAATATTTTTCTTTATATTATATAGCATTCATAACATTAAATTAACATAGAATAATTTCACAATATCCTTAACCAATCAAGAAAAAATTTAATCATTACTATGCAACATTATTCTCACATCAAACTAACAAATAAACATTGAAAACAAATTTATTTTTTATATTATAACATTCATAACTTAAACCTTTTATACACAATATCAAGTTAATTATAAAAACACATAAAATTATTTATAAGCAACTTAAATTTTTTAACAATTTAATAAAATATAATTTAATATAATTAAGAAAAATTTAATAAGAATTATAGATAAATTTATGAAATATTGATTTACTTATCAAGACAAAATGTACTTATTATAGATAAATTTACTTACCAATCTATTTTATCCATCAAGAAAAAATTAATCATAGTGATTGCAACATTATTGGCACATCTTTTAAACTGACAAATAAACATTGAAAACACATTTATTTTTTATATTA
Organism: Sequoia sempervirens; assembly: GCA_007258455.2. Taxonomy (NCBI): domain Eukaryota; kingdom Viridiplantae; phylum Streptophyta; class Pinopsida; order Cupressales; family Cupressaceae; genus Sequoia; species Sequoia sempervirens. Next base: position 176,776,041 of record VDFB02358134.1, on the reverse strand, counting down.
TAACATTCATCACTTAAACCTTTTTATACACAATGTCAAGTTAATTATAAAAATACGTAAAATTATTTATAAGCAACTTAAATTTTTTAACAACATATAATAGAGTTTAGATTTGTTATATCTCTCATATATCAACATAGGTAAATTTAAAAATATTTTAAATTATATAATTTCAAAACAAAATGAATGAATGTATAGAAGATTATTTTTATTAAAGTGATAGAATTTAACCCCAATACTAACACTAATTATAAGTCTAACCATAACCTCAACCCTAAAACTAACATTAATTAACTTCAAACCAAACTCTAATTTTATATCCAACCCTAAACATAACTATGATTCTAAAACTACCATTAATAAAATCGTAATTGATCCATAACCCTAACCCTAATACTAAGCCCTACCCCAATTGAACCATAACACTAACCCCAAGCTTTATTATAGAACCTTAATCTTTACCCCAACCCTAATCCTAATTCAACCCTATACCTAATTTTAATTAAATTCTAACCCTAATTGAACCATAACACTAACCCCAAGCTTTATTATAGATATAGAGAGCCACAGTGAAAGATATATCAATCACCCTCCCTATATCTCTATCTATTCATCCTTATCTCTTTACCTCTCTACCCCTCTCTATCTCTGTGTCTCCTTTTCTATTTGTATTTTTGTCATTATCTCCCTCTCTCTCTATATTTTCTTCCCTATATTTATCTTTGTCTCCTTAAGTGTGCAATGGGTACATTGAAGAGGTCTTAAAGGAGAACTATCATATCTTTAATCAAATGGCATGCTACCTTAAGCATAACTCCCTAAGGACACATGCCATCCTTGGATTGTTGACATGAAACAACCAATCAAAATTTAGTTTCTCTCTCTCATATTAATATATATTACTATTATATTAACTATATATTATATTAATTATATTTTGGATTATATAAAAATATACTTATTATTAATTATTAATTATAATAATTTTATACGTATTTAATAATTTTGTTAAAGAATATAATATCTAATTATAATAAGTTGAATAATTATATTATTTATTATGTAAAATATAGCTAATATATACTTAACTATATTGTAGAATATTAAAACCTAGCTAAATGGTGCCAAAATTTTGAACTTAATTAACATCTGTAAAAGCTAATGAAACCAGGTTGTAGCTCGTCAAATTGGAGAAGTGAAAGTTCAATGCCCGGTGAGGAAGATTTTTGGAGTAGTGAAAACAAAGGTCAATGCAGGTGTCGAGGAAGAGTTTGGAGGAGTGAAAACAAGGTCCCGATACTGTTGTAGGGAGAAAGAGTTTGGAGTTAAGTAAGGTCAATACCGGTAGCCGAGACAAAGAGTTTGGAGGAGTGAAACAAGGTCAATATCAGCGAGGAAGATTTTTGGAGGAGCTGAAAAAAGGTTAATACTAAGCGCCAGGGCGAAGGTTGAGGGAACTCATAAAATGCGATGACCAAGAGGCGTGATACTGTAAGTTGGCACCCAGACAACCGATTTCATGCCCTAGTTTCCAAAAGATCTTCTCATTACGTGGCACCCCTATTCTGCAAGTAAAAATGGTATAAGATAAGACAAAAAAATAAAATGGCTTATACAAACATATCCACCCTCTGATCCATTCAAGCATTTTAATTAATTTCTTGAATTAAACCTAAAAAGAATCATACACACCATAATAGTGGGAAGGATGAGCAAACAACCCTTGATCATTTTATTCCAAAATTGAATATGCTTGTACAATGGAGACATGAGTTTGAATTAATCATATCAATTCAAATGCCAGTATTGTCATAAAACATCAAATCCCCATGAATTCAAAACCTACTACAGAATGACTCAAAACCTAAATTGCATTTTCCCTAAAACCATCAGACTTTACAATTTGCTATGCAACTTCATCTAGACTCAACCAAAAATATCTAATTTTCTAACCCGTACTTCTTGCCTTGAAATCCTTCTTATAGAAAAAGGAGGAGCAAACAAGCATCGGGCCAAAAAGCACGTGTGTCACCAGCCAATTGGACTACCTTGTACGCTTCATCAGTTGGCCAATCAAAATTGATTACCTCATTCACGTTGACACTATAAGGTTTGTACTTAACTGCCACCTAATTCACTTCTCTTTCAAAAGACTCTAAGAATGAGCTGGTGCTAATGATTTTGTCCATACAGCTCACCAACAAATCATAATCTGAGTTACCCTATTTTTCAAGGTTTTGTAGTCCAAACATGATATAAAGTGGCTCTTACACTTTTTGTGATTACTGTAGCTTGTGTAAGAGGCCCCATGGATCTTTGTTGTAATTGTAGGATGCATCGAATAGGGCAGTAGGATGAGAAATAAAAAGAAGGTATAGTTGTTGTCCTCAATAGGTTTTGTGAAGAAAAGCATGTAAAATGAGAGGTTCAAGCCTAGGTTTCAACAAAACATGTATGGGAGATCTAATTTTATGAATTTTTTATCCATGTCTGTTGAGAGACCCTAATGGGTTGTTTCTAAACGAATATAAATGATACACGCACACACACACACATATATATATGTATGTATGTATATGTATTTTTAAATGTATATGTAAATGCAATGCTTGGATGCTCTCCTAGAACAATAAATGCAACATATCATTTGAAAAGAAATCTATATCTATGTATATAAATGTGTATTTCCTAGAAATGCAAGTGTAAATGCAAAGAGCATATGGTTTTGTAGTGTTATAAATACAACATATCCATAGAATTAATGTAATTAAAATTCTAAAGTCTTCAACACATATAATATGAAATCAAATCAAACTATTAAACTACATGAAAAATAAATGAAAACAGTAAATGCATATGTATGTGTATTTGTAAATGTAGGTGTAAAATAAATAAGAATAATGAAAATTATAAAAGAATACAAGAAAAGGTCTCCTCCCTTCTTGGTAGTGATAACCTCCTCCACACACAACCCTTAAAAATTATGAATAGAGGATTATAATCTTTGAAGAACTCAAAGTTGATTCTCTCCTACCTTATGCAATTAGTCATTTTATCCTTACAAACATTTATAGTGATTACTAGAGGCACATAGACCAATTCTTCATAATAGAAGAATTTGATCATACTTTTCCAATGATGGCATTATGAGAAAACCTTAGGTTAAATGAATAATTCCTAGCTAAGTTCTTTAAATCATGTCCAACCGTATAAGAGAAGACCGTTGCTATGTGTATCTGGATACCATGGAGAAAGGCTAGTCTTTGGGCTCTTTCATCAATCATCCTACCTTAAAACATACCAAAAATCTCCTAGCAATTAGACATAGGAAGATTTAATATGACTTAAAAAACAATTATTGCCAAAGCGTAGAGTTATGATGACTTAACAGGCCTAGTATACACTCCCTCCCCATTAACCACTTAGACATATGGAAATTAAATGTAAATTTGCTGCTATTTTTAGTCATGTAAGTGTCCAATAAACCACTTGGTGGTGTTTCCCTTCAAGTTTATTTACTTGAATGAAGAGCAAAAATCCTTTGATTACAATTAGAGAATACATTTGAGGCCTTGGTTATGTAACTGGTGCACCATAGTCACATTTAACACTTGTTACAAAGTTTGGGAGCTAAAACGTTAAGTAGATTTGATTTGTGATGGACACATTTGGACAGTAGTAACAATAGCTTGCAATCTATCAAGACTTGATTACCTTATAACCTATGAAATTCTAGCGATGAAATGATAGATTAATCATAATGTCACCTTAAGGTTCATCACCATGAAAGAACTTCATCAACATCCTTATGATTGTAGGGTACCACCAAATAGGTATTTTTTCAGATTTGTCTTCCTCGGCGAGGAAATTCAAAGAAGAGAAGAGGAAAGCAAGACATGTAGTATGTCTAAAGAGGGAGATCAACTAGAGGTCAAAAGATTAGAAGAAAATTCCGTAAACGCATGGAATTTTTTCTTGCTGAAGGGAGGTCATGTTCTTATGATGATGAGAGCATAGGTGACATTGAGGTTCCCTTGAGGTACAAACATTTATGGAAACAATGGGTACTCAAGGAACTTCCTCAGAGAAAGACACAGATTTTGTGTCAACAGAGGGATATATCACATAGCACCATCATCATTACATGGTTTTGGCCTATTTTGCATGGATGGCATAAAGGTTTGTTATGACAAAGTTACTAAATTGATGGAGTATGTTGGACCCTGTTATAGTTACAAAGATTGGATGCAACTAGTTAGATATACATGAAGTATGTGTAGGTATGCACTATTAGCAAATTATATACAACTAAAGAATGAGGATCAAAATAAAGTGTATTTACGGTGTGAGGAGGCCAAAGCATCGGGAATATTGCAGTTTTATAAATGAGTACGCTGTGCAGGTCAACAAATAAGCAACGATTGCATATTGGTGGCGTGAGGGAAGCAGTGTATTAGTATGTGTGATAAAATCAATAACTATAGGGAAAATTGCTGTCGATTACAATTTGAATGGCTTAGTTAAAAGCTGCAGTTACTATATGGGGGTGATGCATTACTATGTACCATTTTACCCAACCTCAATTAATGACTCGATATACCATTTTATTCTTATGTTTTTCCTTAAGTCTGGTTTCATTTTGGTAATATTTTTATATTTAATTTTTGTCATAGGGGACATTGATAAATGCGGAGAAGGCTGCGGCTGAGCATAGATCGTGATGTATCTTGAGTGCTTCTACGGCGGGTTTACCCTCATTGTAATTATTACAAATTAGATACGAGCAAAATGTTTTATTATTATTTTTTCACAAAAAGTTTTTGGGTTGTTCGATAATGTTTTTAATATTCTTGTTAACGTTATTGTCGAGGGAAAGGCACCAGCGGTAGAGGAGAGCATCCATAGTGAGGTGGAGTCAATATTTTTTGATGATGACATCACTTATTCAGCAAACCCTATTGATACGATAAAGAAGCTCCAAAAGAGATTACAAAACTTGGAAAGTAAGCCATGAGGTCTTTAATTATAACATAAGTTCATTCATGGTTTTATATATTTTGTAATTTTGTCATGAACTGCAAAATATGTGTTGTTTTTATAGGGTTATTTGCCTCTTCACGATTTCCGGCCGCATCTGGGGAAAATCGCATGCTTCCCGAGGAGTAAGGGTTGATACAAGTGTCCATCCTGATCTTCCTACGCATACATCACAGTATCTGACCCCATCATTCGTGCCTATATTATCGTCTGAAATGTCGGCAACACATACCATGTAGGCATCCGTTAATGCACCTTCGGCAAAGGAACATATAACAGAACATGTTAGGAACATGTACCAGGATGCAGAGGCCACTAGTACTGGTGATGTTTTAGCGGCATTTCCTGGATCTTCCCGTATTACTAGTACGGGAACATTGCCAATCACACTTATGGTGACCAAGGATTTTGTTCCCGTAAAGATAGAGAAGGTCCCAGGTACTTTAAAATGTTTTAATTATTCTTCTATATAATCCAATTTGAAATTTACTTATTGATCACTCTTTTTAGACTATTGATCCCATGATCATTTTGCAAGAAATGATTTTTTTAGAACATCTAAGTGATATTACATTGAGTTCGATCCCACCCATACATACATGGTGGAATTCTCAAAATCAAGATTTAAAAGATGCGCTCATTAATCGTTTAGTTGTGTTGTTCGGTGATAAAACATTCAACTGAACCAAGGTCCTTAAGAAAGCGGGTACCTATCTAAAGTATGCGAGGGACCAATATAGGTCACATTTAGAGAAGAACAAAAAGTACGAGCGTCCCCCCATGATTCTGGATAGGGAGTGGAAGGACCTGGTGTCTGATGGAAAGGAGAAGGCTGAAAAGAAAAAAGGAAAGACACCACTAGGCCAAGGAAGGTATGTGATATAGAAGCTAAATCTGCAAAAAATCTCGATTAATCGCGATTTTTAAAAAATCTGCAGGCTGGATGATTTTTCCCCGATTTTTTGAAAAAATCATTGACTTTTTGGTCAATGATTTTTTTCGTTTCAAACTTCAAAATCGCCAAAAACACGTGTTTAAAATTTGCAAAAAAACGTGAATAAAATCAAGCTGATTTTTGTGCAAAAAAAACCATGAGACCATGGCTTGTTGTTTACTATTATGCTTTGATAGATTTTTTCCAAGCATCCATAGCTTGTTTGAAATCACTTGTTTTAGGATTTTAGCCATAGAATCAAGGCAGTGAACTACTTGATAAAATGTTTTGGTAGACATGTATGAAAAATGCAGTAGCATAGACAAGTGAACTGCTTGAAAAAAAAGTCTCAAAAGAAATGTAGTCTCATGGTGATGGAATGCCATGACAATGCCATGACAAGAAAATTGCTATGGATTGTCATGGATTCCATCACAGGAGACTGCATTTTCGCATTTTTTCAAACACCATGCCTTGTCTATGTTATTGCTTACTATTATGCTTTGGTTTTTTCCAAGCATCCATAGCTTGTTCGAAAGCACCTGTTTGGGTTTTACTTTTTAGCCATAGCATGAAGGTGTTGAACTGTTTCATAAAATTATTTGGTAGACATGTATGAAAAATGTGGTAGCATAGAAAAGGTAGTGAACTATTTGAAAAAATGCTTCAAAAAAATGTGGTCTCATGGTGATGGAATGCCATAACGAATGCCATGACAAGCAAATTGCAAGCTCATTGCCTTGCTGCCAAGGAAAGGAAAATCTGATAAAATCCTCTCTATCAAGAAGTTACATGAGATAATGAGACATGCAAATGAGTCACCATATGACTTATTTTCAAGATTCTTGGATATACTGATGGAGATACCCAGGATTTTTAGACCCGGTGATCTAATGTGTATTAATTTGTTTTGTGAAGTATATATGCTAGGGTCTAGCCAATGGTCTGAGTATCTAAAGCTCGTAGCCTTGAAAAAGTAGTAGATTGGATTAATATTATGGAAAGAATTGAGAATGGTCATGTTCCTTTATCTGTTACTCATGATGTGAGTAACAGTTTCCATGTTTTAGATGATCAAAGGCTAAGATCACCAAGTCAAAGAGAAGCATTAGAATCAGAACAAGTGACTATTGAATGTTGTCATTTGACTGACAACTTAGAAACAGATGTAGATAGTAATGATGAGGATGGAGAGACAGAATATGAAAACAAAGAGGTGATGCCCGATTATCTTCCTTGGGATGTCATAAACTATGAGCAAACACAAGAAGTACAAGATGAAACTTCCCAAGTTGATTCAGTTAGTAGCCATCATGCATCTATTAATCAAGGGAAGGCACTTAATGCCAATTCCATGGTATACATGTGGAATCAAAGTGATGAGATTGAACTTGAGGAATCTACCATTGAATATGATTCTTAATATGAAGTGGAGATAGAATCCCTTGCCTCTAGTAGGGGATATGTTAATAGCCTCACAGATGTGTGTTTCCTAGGCATTCAATAGTTCTCATCATGTGAAGAATGTTCTGACTGCGGGTCAATTGTTGCAGATATGAATGATGAACATAATAGTGAGATTGCTTCTCTATGTTCTTCAAGTGATTGTACTAATTTTGAGTACATTGACTCTCTGAATTGCTTGTATCCTGATTTTGAAGATGATGAGAAACATCCAATTAATGCATGGAAAAATATCTTATTTGATGAAGATGTTTTGGATGATGAAGTTGCAAATGACAATCCTTATTGGTGTAGGAGTAATCCTCTTTTTCAGGATACTTATAATAAATGTTTGGCAAGTTCCATCAAGGGGCATGTTGCGGATGGTCCATATGAGGATCAAAGTGATGCTAAGGTGGGTAGTTTTATCAATGAAGATGCTACTTCTAATTTTCCAAGTGCTAAACTACATAAGAGGTATGGAGATACAGATACCAGTAAGGAAGCTCTTGAGTATGATGTCAGCTCTGGATGTAATGAGGATATTCATAAAGATGAATATGCTTGCATTGATTCTCCTATGGTGAAGAATTGTATATTTGAAGGAATGGTTGAAAATTCAGGCATTCATGTTCTACAGGATGAATGCACAGATACTCCCACAATACTTCTTTATGTTGAGGAGAAGGAATTACATGGTGATTCTACAGAGTATGCAGATACTTCAATATGTTTTCACCCAAGTGAGAATCAATCCAAAGACATAGGTGATTGTGAAGATCATATAGGACAGTATGAAGTTGCAGTGGAGTTCTTTGTAGACACTCCCTATCTGATTGATATGATTATGGAACTTCTTTCACCCAATGGGGTTAACACTTATGGAAGGAGAATTGATAATAGACTGGGTCATGCTTTCTTTCCTGAATGCACTGAGGAGTGGTCTAGTCAGAGCCAGAATGTTTATGAGACCTTCAAGTTTGATGAACAAATTCATGATGATCATATATCTCATGGTGATGTGGAATATGAAAGCTTCACTTTCTTATTTCAGTCTGAGGAACTTGTAACAAAAAGGGACAAAGCTGGAAATGTTCTTCTGGATGGCATAAGTAGTGTTGGTCAAAGTAATACTGATGATTTGGTGTCACATACTGTTCATGTGCATTCATTACAGAGCAAACAGGTTAAATTTTTTCATAGAGGAAAAGTTGTTCCTGAATTTTCAAGGCCTGGGGGCTCCACCTTGTAAAATTATCTTGTGTACATTGTCTAAGTAGTGTAAATATGATGGTTTGGTTTGCTTGTATCATGTTGGTTCTACTTGCCTAGTCCAAGTGAGTTCCTTGGTTTTAGCCTTGTTCCCTAGTCTGCTTCAATCGAATATTTTGTTTCTTTCCATACCCACCATGGGTATGCGTCCCTAAGCATGAGCCGCTGATGGAGCTTATAAAATTCTAAAGAACTCTAGCTCAATTCCCATGAACTTGGTTTCCATCTTAAACCCGTGTCCTCAAAGTGAGTAGGGTTTTATTCAAAAACATGCAAACATTATAATTTTAGGTTGACCAACTCAATCATTCATTGACCCCTTAAGTGATCTTTTGAGCCATCCGGCATGTCAGTCTACTGGCCCCATTAGCCCGCGGAACTGGTCATCCTTCTTCCCACCATATCAAGTCTTTTCCTCAAGTCAAGTTTTAAATTTTATCCCGGTGACTTAAAATTTAAGTCATTAACCTCGGTGGTCATGTCATCGTCGACTAGACCAAGTCCCATCTATTAAATGCTAACGTCACTTGGTGTGCATATTTAAAGATTCAAAGATCGAGGAGAAGATCTGGACTGTACCCTGCCAGCCCACGGGAGTTAAGTGCCAGCAAGATAAATGCAGTGAGGTTGGTGAGAATTCAATGCATGTCCAAGGTACAATGCAGGACCCACTCCCCACTACCGCTCTCATGGCCCGACATCTTCAACGAGTGGCTGCGATCAATCTGGTAGAACAATATTCACCATTCCCTACTAGCTCACTGGATTAAAATGAAAGGTGGTTATGACTAGTGAGATCAACGAGATCTCGACACTTGTCCTAACCTATTCAGACCATGGAGCCCGCACATTGTGAAGGCATCATCCGAAATGGAAGAACCCCATTGGCTATGAAAATTTTGGCGGAGCACCACTAGTAATCAAAGGTGGTCAAACAAGAGTTGGTTGTCTGATCATCCATCAAGGCAAAAGATCGATAAATAGCATTCAAAGTTGGAAAATAACACGTGATGTCCATTTTTACTTTGTGCAACCGTCTCACATTAATGGTTAACATCCTGCAAAGTGATTGAGTTTATCTCAATTCATGTGGAGACGCCAATGCTGGTAATCATGAAGAATAATCTATGGATTTCCATGCAAATGAGAAATTAAATGGTGATAGTACATCTTCCAACAAGCTGCCTGGGTTGTGCATGCATGTTAGACATTGATTGTGATCCTCATCGCTCCATGTGATAAATATAGAAGGAATAGCTTCTATTCATGTCAACTGCATTTAGCAGTTATTAATTAAGGCAAGGTAGTGTGAGCAATTATGAGAGAAGAAGATGAGAAAACTAGTAAGGAAGTCTGCTCGCTTGAATCCCCAGAGGTCTGGTTTTGATGCACTAGAAGCTGCTCTAGCCATGGAGGCCAACACTTCCACTAAAAATCCTTGACTCGCACCCAGCAGGTGTAGTCGAAGGCTACAATTCCAAGGTGATGTTGCAAGAAAAGTGGATGATAAAGGAAAGAGCCCATTACAGTCTCCCACGGGAACATAGAAGAAAATAAGGTATGGGTGTGGCTCCTATAGATGCCAACATTCACCTATTAATCTTACGAGTAGCCCCTCTGAAACTGAGACCAACTCTGACTATTGTTGGTATTTAGCTCTTTTGAATGATGGTCTTCCCTCTGATGAGGAAGTGATATATGTTTTCTGTTGGCAGTCAAAACCCCTAGCGAGCATACTAGAAGTGTGTTAGGCAAAGAAAAGAAAGAGGAGGAAGTTGAGTTTTCCACTCCTCCTTTGGCAATGAATAGGAGTGGTCGTTTGTACTATGGACATGGCACTGGTAAAGGTGGAGTGAAGGGTAAATAAGAATTTGTTGTGTGTGGGCTCTATAATTTTTGTGTTAATGAAATTTGTTGTTATTGGTGGTCATGTTTTTGCATGTGTGGCACATTCTAGTATTCGATGTTGGTTGTACGCCCTCATGGCATTTTGGTTACATGGTTCGTTGTAGCTCAGATGGAAAAAAAGGGAATTTTGGCGGTACTTTTCATTTCCTTTTTCTGGCGGCGGTTACATTTTGGCTTTCCCCAGTTGTACCATGTTTTACAAATTCGAAATGTGGGGGTTTTGAAATGTAAGTGAAATGCAGTTGAAATTTTGATGAAATGAAAATCTGTAGTGAAATTTCATGTGAGCCTGAAGCTTGTTGCTCCCTTGTCAGATAAAAGGGAATTCAAGGCTCACTTGAAAGAGGAGGAAAAAAAGAGAAAAGAGAATAGATAAAAATTTATGGTTAGGTCTAGGTCAAGTGTATATGAATTTTGTTAGAGTAAAGGTTTTAACTTAATTATGTTAATTAAGTTACCTTTAGTTTTCATATTGTGACATTTAATAATTATATTAATTATTAAATTTCTACCTATAAGGGTTTCTTTAGGGTTGCACAATCTCCTTTTATAAGGATTGATCATTATATTTTATCTCCCTCTCTGATTAATGCATCTTTAGCTTTCAAAGCACCTTTGTCTTTTGTATTGAATGTCTTCTTTCTGTGATAGGTTATTTGCATGCAGGTGATCTTCGGGGTCTGTGAGGTTGGCTTTCACAACTTCAACATGGTATTAGAGCTCCAAACATGTTGCTTCATGTTCGGTTTCTGAAGGATTTTTGGAGCTTCAAGGGTTTGGGGTTTTCCTTTTTGATTCAGGGCCTACTTTTTTATTTGGTGCGGTTTGAGCCCAAACTAACCTCACGGTTGCACTCAGGAGGCCGTTTCCAAGTTTTTTGATATATAATTCACCCAGTTTTGGTGCAGTTAGCTCAGAAGGAAAAACTTTTTTGCCCCAGGGCCGTATAGACCCCAAGGCACACAGATCGATGCAAAAAATTGCAAAAAAAGACAAGTTTTTTGATTAAAAAGGCACTCCCCATTTAAAATAGGGGCATCGCCCAGCCACCGCCCAATGGCCACCAGCAGCAGCCACTTTTCCACCTGCCACCAACGCCACACCCCTCCACCGCCCGGCTCCCTTCAGCCCCTGAGGGCTCCAGACTACTCCACCATGGTCATATAGGTGACCGGGAGCCTACGCTAAGTATCGCCAGCTGGTCCAGCCCCTGCGCCGATCACGTGGGTAACTGGGGGCTCTATCCCAGCACCTAGGCTGCCAGCCCCTGGTCTTTCATGCAACCAGGGGCTCATTTTTTTAGCCCCTGAGGGCTCCTAATGGGCTTATTGGGCATTTTTTAGCAGTTTTCAGTGAATCGGGTGTAAAATGGGCATACAATCTTCGTTTTTCAAAAAAAAGATACTATTGGAAAGCTGATTCTGACACTGTTCCAGTGGTGTATGTGTGATTTCATGATTTTTTCATTTTGATTCCTTTTTCTGCAGTCAAAGTTAGATCATGGTTTTTGCACTCCCGGGGGCGTAGCTTTTGCATCTGAGCTCTATTTTGCGCAAACGAATAGGTGTCAGAAATTTGGTTCAGTGCTCTACACAAGGATCAAACTTATTTTCCTACATTTTTCCCCAAGTATATTTTATTCAGAATTTTGTGTTTTCACAGTTTGCTTAATCATTTGGATGTTTTGGCACTTGGGAACCTCTTGTTCCTGTCATTAGGCTCTATTTCAATTGATCTACATGTTGTAAGGTCATTTTTCTCAGATTTTTTATTTTGAAGAGTTGTCATGGGTTTTTCTACTCACCCTTTAGTTGTAATTCTAGAACGGGGTAATTATGAGTCATGGGCAAAGGGCATACTTACACATTGTAGATGGCTTAATATTTTTCCTTATTTGTATGATCTCATACTTGAACCAACCACTTCAGAGGGAAAACTAGCTTGGGATATCATTAGAGATCACATAGTAGGACTTATATTGTCTAGTGTTGATGATGACACTGTGTGGGATATATCAGACATTGATTGTCCCCACCCATTGGACACGTCTTTGGGAGGTCTATGGAGACCCCAATCTCTCTCCATTCCTAAAGGATCCTACTTTAGATTGTCTCTTACCCATTGCTTGGAGAGATAATACACCCTTTGATCATGATACTTTAGAGGAGCTTGATTATTTAGACACCCTTGCATGTTCTGATGGATCAGAGGCTTGTCTCACAGTTCCTACTCTTCAGACTGAGATTATACATGTGTCATTTGTTGTTCCTGATGAAATAAGTATCACCACATTGGCCCCTATGGATTTAGTTCAACATCATGACCATCTTGGTCATTCATTATCTGCTACATCATGGGATTCTTATCTTGCAGACACATTCTTGTTTTTGAGTCTCACACTATAGATCTTGAGGATTATTTTGAGGACATTCATCTCCTCTACCTTGACAGTTAGGTTATCACTGTACGCCCACCATTATCTGTGCATTCAGAGGTTGCATTTAAGGATTCTCCACATCAGTTTGGATTTGGCATCATTTGTTTCAGTTCAGACATAGAGATTCTTCAACATCCTATCATGGCACACATCTTGAGACAAATTGGTTCATCACTCTTCACAGGGTTTCTTTGACATCGTCCTTTGGATCTGTTTCTTCCCAAGAGGAGGAATATCATTTGCCACTTCAGGATTTTTTTTTGGATTCTACATCAAGCATCTACCATTGCGACAGGAGTTTCTTCATTGTGGGGGGGCCTTCTTGTCTCTTTATATCTCTCCTATGGAGACCATTGTATATGTACTTATATGATAGAAGTTGTCTATGGGGGGTATCATGTAATCCACCTCCTATCCTTCTTTCATTAGTGCATTTCATTCTTTTCTTTTCTCTCTTTTGGGGGGGAGTTTTGTTCCCATGAGGTTTTCTCCCTTTCTCCACTTCTGGAGATCTTGTGGAAACTTGGGAAGACATGAAGACAAAATTCCTTGAGAAATACAAGGAATATTGCAGGGGTAGTGACATGAGAGGAGGTGACATTTTTAGGATGCAGCAGAAGGAAGATTAGAGCTTGGAAGACTACATTACAAGGTTTCTATTTTGCTTGCAAAAATCTCCACACCATGCACTTAATGAGGACTCACAAAAGTTGTTCTTCCTGAGAGGAATTAATGACAGCTGCATTGATGCCTTGGACCTCATGGCAGGAGGAGATATCTCTCAAGTCAATTGGGAGGATATCAAGAAAATATGCCAAAATCACTCTAGGGCAGCTTCAAAGAAAGGGAGAGCTTATCAATCTTCCATCGGTAAGTCAACTATCGGTGGAGTTTCAAGAATGAAGATCACTTATTTGCTGGTTGACTTCAAGCAAGACACTATCAACAATCTAGCTACTCAGTTGGATACACTTCAGGCCAAGAAGAAGCAAGAGGAGGCAAAGACAATGCTGGTAGAATATTTCCCTCACTACAGACAAAAGAAGAAGGATTGCATATGCAAGATGGTAGCTAATCTTGAAAGCAAGCAGATCCCACCTAAGTTCAAGACAATTTAGATTGAGGAATACTAAGTCTACTATGTTGCACAAAGGAAGCCTTAGGCTCCCAAACAAGGTATGCCACCAGATCCACTATCCTATGTTGGGCCATATTTTAACTCTTATTCATCTGGTAACCAATGGAAGCCACCATATCCACCCAGTTATGGAGGATATCCACCACCACCTTGGAGTAACACTCTAAGTGTTTGGCCTAGTCATCAGAATTTTCCACCCCACTGGCAGCAACCTCAGGGAAATTGGTAGCAATTTCAAGGGCACTGGCAACTACCTCCAAGAAATTGGCAACAAACAAATCAATGGAGAGGAGGACAACAATGGCCTACCCAGACAACCAGCTACATGCAGCCACCTTCTCATCCCCAACAACCTACTATAATGCCTCCACCTACTAATCCAAGCTCAAATGCACCTGAACTCACTCAACTACCAGCTCATCCCACACCCAATCCAAATAACAAACCACAGTAGCAGCCTGCATACTCTATTGATTCAAATCAATTCCCTGCATATGTTGTGAGTGTAAGTGACATCCACTTGCATTCAGGAACTACTCTATTATCCCCTTCCAAGCCCATTATCATTGAACTTCCTATGGAAGAGGAAGAGGAGCCTATGAATGATCCCATTCAATCAAATGCACCTAAAAATCCTAAACCAATTCAAGTCAACTAGACTGAACAAGAACCACCATTCCCTCAGAGGTTGGAAATTGCCAAGAAAAAAGAAGAAAAGGAGGATACCACTTTTGACATCTTGGATCAGCTAAAGCATATATGTGTTCAGATACCCCTATTTCAGGCCATAAAGGATGTTCCAATCTATTACAAAGCTATCAAGGAAGCTTGTCTCAAAAAGCTAGGAAGAAAGAAGAAAGACACAACTATAGTCCATGTGGTGGGTTAGTTAGCTGACATCATGTTGGGAAAAGTGACTATTCCCAAGTATAATGACCCAAGCTGTCATGTGGTAGCATTTGTCATAAACGGGATTCAGGTAAAGAATGCTCTGATTGATTTAGGGGCAACAATAAATGTAATGACCAAAAACATCTTGCAACAACTAAATATTGCAAGTATGAGATCTACTCCTACTATCCTACAGCTTGCTGATAGCTCTACTGTTAAGCCTGATGGTATAGTGGAGGATCTTATAGTAGTTCTAGACTCCTGGTAGTACCCAACAAATTTTATGATTCTTTCTCCCAAGGCTACACTAGGTGGGTATCGCATTATTCTTGGAAGGCCTTGGTTGGCAACTGCAGATGCATACATTGGATGTTGGTCAAGTGGCATGGCCATTTCAAATGGAAATAGTACTAAAAAATTTGTTCTTTATCCGCCTGCTCAGCCATCTCATAATGAAGATGATTCTATATGGCCACAAGTTGGTGAAGAGGTCGAGGAAGTTAATTTTGTGGCACAACTTATGATGCTAGGAAGAAGATCTTTCATGCAACTCCAAGATGAGGATGAAGTATTGGCTAACATCATTCAGAATTATTGTGAATTGGAGGAAACATCATCCTCTAATCCTACTACTCCGATCAAGACACTTATGCATGCTCTTCCTATAGCCATTGTTCCTACAGCCACTCTTCCTGCAGATGTTCTTCCTGTAGCCACTGTCTCTACAAAAAGATTCCCTGAAGCAACAAGTATGTCTCATACATTTTTGCCATATGAACTAAAGGTACCATGTGTTAATGAAGCAGCCATGATAGAATTAACTACACAAGTACAGGCGTCAGAAGGAAGATATCTAGATATTAATAGCAAATTGAATGAAGAGCAGCAACTATTATTGGAAAATATATTGAGGACCCACAAGTATGCATTCGCATGGGATTATCATGATATGAAGGGATTCGATCCAAAACTTTGTACCCACAAAATTTATATCAGAGATGATTGCACTCCAGTAAGACAGCCACAAAGAAGGATTAACCCTACACTAAGACAAATTGTGAAAGGAGAACTACATAAATTACTAGATGTGGGATTTATTTACCCCATTTCAAATAGTCAGTGGGTATCTCCATTAGTGCTTGTGCCCAAGAAAGGAGGGAAATGGCAAGTTTGTGTTGATTATAGGGAACTCAATGCTGCCACCAAGAAAGATCACTTTCCTTTACCCTTCATTGATCAAGTTCTGGATACACTTGCAGGGAAGCAATACTTCTCTTTTCTAGATGGATTCAACGGCTACAACTAGATCCAAATTGCACTAGAAGACTAGGAGAAGACCACTTTTACTTGTCCCTGGGGGACCTATGCTTATTCGGTGCTCCCATTTGGCTTGTGCAATGCACCTACAACTTTCCAGAGGGTAGTCATTAGCATATTCTCAGACATTTCTCATGACTGCATGGAGATTTACATGGATGACTTCACCACTTATGGTGTTGATTTTAATCAAGCATTGGAGAATCTCAAGAGAGTCCTACAAAGATGTGAAAACCAAAACTTGTCCTTAAATAGTGAAAAGTGCTTCATGATGATGCAAGAGGGTGTAGTTCTTGCCCACTACATCTCCCACAAGGGAATCCAAGTTGATCTTGCAAAGATTGAGGTAATCACAAATCTTCCTACACTTGCAAAACAAAAGGATGTTAGAATTTTCTTGGGTCATGCAGGATATTATAGGCGATTCATCAAGGATTTCAGCAAGGTAGCCGCACCATTGTATACCCTTCTCACTAAGGATGTTGAATTTCAGTGGACTGAAGCTTGTGACAAAGCCTTTTCTGACTTGAAGGCAACTTTAACTCACACTCCTATACTCAAGGGACCCAATTGGGAACTCCCTTTCCACATCCAAATTGATGCATTAGATTATGCCATAGGAGCAGTCTTAGGACAGAAAGAGGGAGCTATTGAACATGCTATTTACTTTGTCAGCAAAAATTTGCAACGAGTTGAATTCAATTATACAGTGACAGAGAAAGAGATGTTGGCAGTAATCTATGCACTGAACAAATTTAGACATTACATAATGGGCTACCAAATCTTTGTGCACACTAATCATGTAGCCACTAGGTACCTTATGCATAAACCTTTGATCATAGGTAGATTGGAAAGATGGTTATTGTTGATTCAGGAGTTTGATATAACCATTGTGGATAAGCTAGGGAAAACTAATGTTGCAGATTTTCTTTCAAGGCTAACTACATCAAAAAACAATCAGCCCATAGATGACTCTTTCCCTGATGAGCATCTATTCTTTCTCAGTTTACAAATACCCTGGTATGCTAATATAGCCAATTACTTGGTCATAGGTAGAATTCCTTCTCACTTCTCCCCAAAAGAGAAAAGGGCACTTATTGAAAAATATTTTCCTTTCTCCTAGATTGCTGGATTTTTATACTAGACTAGACCATCATGTCATGAGAAGATGTGTAAGAGAAGATGAGACATATGACATTTTGCATGCGTGTCACAATGAACCATGTGGAGGACACTTTGAAGCCAAGAGGACAGCAATGAAGGTTTTGAACTAGGGTATTACTAGCCAACACTCCACAAGGATGCAGGAAGGTATACCAGAAAATGTGATAGGTGTCAAAGAATGGGAAGACCAACCAAATCTGATGAGATGCCATTGTGCCCTCAGGTGGTAATCACTCCCTTTGACAAGTGGGGATTGGATTTCATAGGACCAATTGACCCTCCATCAAATGGTAAGTCTTACATATTAGTATGCACTGATTATGTAACAAAATGGGTAGAGGTTAAGGCCATGAAGCATGCAAGAGATAATAAGGTTGCAGAGTTTCTTTATGAAGAGATTTTCACAAGATACGGAGTCCCCAAAGAGATAGTAACTGATCAAGGAGTTCAATTCACATCAACTCTTGTTGCAGAACTAGTTAATGAGTAAAACATAAGGCACAGGAAGTATACCCCTTATCACCCCTAGGCTAATGGCCAAGTTGAAGTGACAAATAGAGAAATTAAAGCCATTCTAACCAAATAGTAGCCATCCATAGGAAGGATTCAGAAAATAGATTACCAAAAGCTATTTGGGCCTATAGGACAACATGGAAAACAACTACAGGCTTCACCCCATTTTAGTTGTTATATGGAAAGACATCTATGATGCCCATTGAATTTGAATATAAGACTCTACAAACTACAGTAGATTTGGGGATGGATATTTCTGAAGCACAAAAAGAAAGAATCATGTAGCTAAATGCTTTAGATGAAATAAGAAGAGCAGTCCTGCAGCATACAGAAGTAGTGTAGAATCAGAGGATCAAGTGGCATGACAAATTTATCAAGGACAAGAAATTCAAACTAGGAGATTGAGCCTTATTCTATGATTCCAGATACCAGGACAATGCAGGAAAATTACAGACAAGGTGGCTAGGACCATATGAAGTTGTTGAGGTCTTTCCCAATAGAGTTGTCCAGCTCACCACCATTGACCCTGTTAGGTTCAAATTATGTGTCAACAGTCATCACCTCAGATTATACCACAAACCAGCCTCTAAAGAAGAGTTCATGCAGCAATTCACTTAGTATTTAGCACCTGAGCTTCTTGAAACCAAAGGAAATGGACCTAGTGTCCCTCCTTCTACCTAACTGAGGTACGTAATTTTCATAATAAAGACTTTCACTTACGTGGAAGTCCATTTCTTCGTCATCCGCCCATCCATCACCACCTTTCTCTCTCTTCCATCACTTCATTCCACCTCACCTCATTCCACTTCATCTTCATTTATTGCTCAATTCATTCTCCAACAAGGCGAGCATTACTTTATCTGCGATCTTTGCAACAAATCTTCCACACATTCAGGTATGTGTGCATTAATTACTATCTTTAATCATCTTTTAGGAGTGTTCATTTAATCATTGTACATTAGTATAGATATTCACATAGATTCCATCATTACCTGTCAATCACCACTCCCATCTCACATGTGCGGACACATGTCCAAATTTAGGTTGGGGGAGGGGAACGAAAAAGATGCAAATATTTTGTGAATTTATTGCCCATGTGTCAATTCATACTAGGCTATGTCAGAAATTTGAAATGAGCTAATTTGAAATCTGAGTGAAAGGACGGCTTGCATTTGTGAAGTGATAGTAACTGCAGCTTCCATTTCTTCCTATCACGATTCTTCGTTATCACCCCTTTTCTTGCCATTATTGACCCTGTCGAAATCTTGAGTTGAAGAGCCATAGTTGCAAAACAAAAGGAAAGAAAGTAAGTTGGTAGTAGCGCTAGAAATTTAGCAGGGTGGTACTGGAAAGAAGGGGGATTGCAGGAAAAGAAGTTGTAGAGCATTTGTTTGATTGCAGACAATGGGAGAGGGGTTAATTCGAAACGAACCCACGGTGCATAATATTTTACTATAGGATGCACAATGCCTGGCCGAATTTCAAAACTGTGGATGGATAGATTACATTTTGAAGTTGGATGGTTTTGATGAAGGCATTGCCCTTGAATTTGCTCAGACATTTTCAGAGGAAAAGCCACAGTAAAAGGGTTGGAAGTTGTGGCAACAAAGGAAAGAATTATAGAGGTTACAGGGTTACCTATTGATGGTGAAAATTACCTCGCTTCCAGAGATGCTAGGTCAGCTAGGGCTGAATTTATAGATCCAAATGATCCCCCATTGAGCATAGACAAACAGGGTGCAAAGAGAATGTCTTTGCTCGAGCCGTGGAAGCAAATAGTTGTGTATGTCATCAAATACATCACCTGTGAGGGTCGCCAGTCAAACTTGCACTTTTTCCACTTCAAGCTTTTGAATCATATGAGGCACGACAAAAGGATGAATGTGCCTAACGTGTTGTACAATCTTCTCTCAATCATGGTGGCCAAAACTCAAAAAGGTAGGGATAATTTTGTTTCCCACCATTGCTTGATTAAATTGCTAGTAAAAAAATCTTTGTGTGATGTGTCTAGAATGACTTGGGAAGAGTTTATCAAAGTTGATCATTTTCCACCTAGGGCTATACCTCAATTCCGTAGGTCTAGCAGGAGAGTAAGCACAGCTGAAGCCATTCCTAGTGCTTCAACCTCTGGTGCTAGCTCTAGTGTGAATCTTCCCGCAACAGAAGAAGCTATAGAAATCAGTTCTTCTGGAACAAAGCATGCAGAAAAAGAAAGCCCTTCCTTAGGTTCTGCCGATGAAATCCCACTTGAAACCCTCATAAAAACTAGGGCACAACAGAGAGAAATAGAAATGAGAAAAGGGAAGGCTAAAAACGCAGCCTATAAAAAAGGGGGTGCCAAGTTCTAAGAAGATGAAGGTTGATACTGTTCATCCTGCAACGAAAGGAAAACGTGAGATATCTCCAAGGAAATCAAGACAAGCTAGGCCTGTGTTTGGTATGCCTCCACAAGAAATCTCTAAACCTAGTGAGACCTCACATGAGGACCCTGAAGCTCCAATGGAATAGAAGAATGTTGAAGGAGAAGGAGACATATTTAAGAAAGCAGCAAATATAACACTGACCGATCTTACTAACATTGCAAAAGAATTGGAGGAAAATCAAGACTTCCTACAGCATGAGCAAGAAGTCTTGTAGCAACAGCCAAAACTGGAGTAGGAGTTCCTGCAGCCACTACAAGAGCAAGAACAATAGTCCCTACAGCAAAAGGAAGAAGAAGCAATACCTTTGCAGCTCGAGATAACTAGACAACTTGAGTCCATGCAGATAGTACCATATGAGGATCCACCACCGAAAATACTGGTAGGAATCCATAAGCCTCCTGATTTTACAATGCATGCAGTTCTTTTGAATTTATGGAAAGAAATACAAAGAAGAGAGGAAGAATGGAAAAATGAAAAACAAAAATTAAACAAGGAAACTCAAAGGAGGGATGAAGAAATTGAGGATAAAAATGCAGAAATCGCCACCCTGAAGCAAAGGGTAGATGACATGGCAGCCTTGGCACCAAAAATTCTAGAATGTAGAGATCCTCCAAGAGTCTATGCTCTGCTCCTGAAGGAGAGGTATCTCTTTTAAGATGTCAAGAATTGCCTCAGGTTTGAATCCTTCTATTGACACCCCCATGGAATTCTTCAATGCTTATAGGATTGCCTCACCTGAAATAAAAAATTTGCTATGTAAATTTTATTTACATAATTATGTTGTCACAAAAGACCATGATTGGAATCTGATGTTGTATGTTGGAGATATTCAATTGAGAGCATTCATGTCTTGGGTACAAAATGAGATTAGTTGGGGACAACAACATAGTGATTATAAACAATTGGAATCTGATATTCCCCTACATGTTAGAGTTGAATCAAGCAACCCAAGGGACATTTACAAAGAATGGTGCATAATTCTGCTCAGACCAAGTTATTCCAATAGAATTATGCCTTGGATTGAGGCAGTATACAATGAGTACATGAGGTAAAGACAGCAGCAAAGGAAGAGGCCATGAGGAGATTTTTATCCCAAAGATGGAATAGTTTGACTGATGAGTTGAAACAAGTTGAGCCTCATTCCATCCACAATTATGTTGCAGCCCTAAAAAGAATTGAGAGGTATATTGAGATTGGGAGAGAACATGGGCGAGACTAGCTTCCCCTAACTTTCCAGCCACCCATGCTCATGTGGCCCGTGGATTTTACCAGTTTGATGTTATTGTAGAGAGGCAGAGATGGAACAGGTTTGACAGATTGGGAGGATTCTATTGGGACCCAGACTCACGCACTGCAGCCACTGATGTTGGACAACTCTCTGTTGCAAATTTCAGAGCTTTGACCAAGCAGAAGAACAACCCTTCCCCTGCTGGAGGACCAGCAAAATGTTAGGTTGGGGGGAGTGATGAGCCTATTTTTTGGTCTAATTTTGGGTAAAATCTATAGTCTATTTGCTAATAGATGTCATGGAATTTGATGCTTAAGTGTTGGTATTGGCATAATGTTTCCCTCAAACCATTGACATTTAACAATATCCTATCTCTGCAAGTTTTAATGACATTTGGCATAATATGTGGGTTATCTATATTGATTTTGCATGTGATTAATGGATGTTTCTTAGAGTGGTTATAGATGTGCAGTTATTATGCATATTGACTCTATCATGTAGATTTAATGAGCTAAGTTGAGGAAGACGCCGCCAACTGTACATGCACCATAACGACCAGCTAAGGAATTGCTCCAAGTCAAAGGCAGTCGATAGCAAAGATTCTTCATGCAACTATGTGTAACCGCCTTGTAGTGGACCTTAATGATCGAGCATGCATGGGCATTACTGCTATGCTGAATTTGTGCTTGACTTGCATGTCTAGCCAGATTCCTTGCATGTGTAAATGTCATCTCTCCACTTTCCCCTATTTTCCCTAAATGGTGTCCTCCCTAGTCGTGGAGTTGACTGCCCTGTTTAGTTGTGGTATAAATAATAATTTGATGCTCCTTCCTCAGGAGTTGTACGATTTGATATTGTACTTGCATTCTCCAGTTTCAGCAATACAGATACATTACTCTTTGTATGCATGATTTATAGTGAATGAAATAAAATTCTGAGTTTGAGCATCTGAGTTCTTGTTAGTTTAAAGGATACTTATCCAAGGGGGCCCACTTGGTAAGTAATCCATCTTCTTAGTTTAGCATTAGCTTAGTATTACTTGTTGTTTAGTGCTTAGTTAGAATCTGGCATCGACTATTCCTACAGCCACTAGAATTTCATTCTATGACTGTTCTTGCAGCCAAAGTAGACAGAGAAGTTTCCTGTTTGTTGTTCAGATTTTCATTCTTGTTATGCATTTCAGCTTAGCATAGTTGTCAGTTGATGTTTAGTATTTATTTCATTTCTTTCCAACAATTTACTTTTAGTATTGTGTTTCTTAGCCATAGAATGCAATGGCTACTTGAGCCCCTAGTGCACATACTATGCTAACCCATTTCAAGTTCACATCCTTGGGTTGACAAGTTAAATGCACCTTCGTGATGATTGAATAGCTATTCAGGTTAGATGTCCAATCTCTTATCACGGTTGTAAAGGCTTAGTTATTAAATCATTGTAGGAGGCCAACAGGCACTGCCCCTAAACCCTCGTTGGATGGTGTGGCCCTCAGACCCCTCGCTAGGGGGATAGACCCATAGAAATAGCAATGGGTACCTTGAATTTGGAAATAAGTTTGTCAATTGATTAATTTGGTTAGATTTGTTTTTGGTCTAAAATCCTAAATTTATGTCCTTTTATTTTGACAACTTGATTGGTGATCTTTACATCTTGGAGTGTGCTAATTGGTAGTATTCATGGAGTAAGTGAACAATAGTTTCCCAAAAATATATCTTGATAAAATCAAGTTGATGAAGAGATACGAGACAAATCTATTTGTTTGATGGGACACTTGTTAATGCATTTTTTATACAACTTTATATTAAAAATATTATTTTTTATTATGGTTCACTGCTTCATGTGTAGTTGAGACAATTAATATACTTGTTTTAAAGTGTCATGTGTATCTAAGACAATTAAAGTGTATATTTTTCATATGTAGACTTAGTATTACAAAAAGGTTTTAAAATCTTTTCAATTAGTAATGTTTACAATGTGTCAATTTGAAATATTGGCAAATGGATTTGCATATTTTCTATAATTTGTTGTATGTATTTTGAATCAATAATAACTAAATAGTAAACAAAAATTCTATAATCATTGATTGGATCCCAAAATATCTTTGTTGGTGCAACAAAAAGTTAATTGTAAAAATATTTGAATTATTTTTTGAGTGAAAAAATATGAGTTGACCCTATCTTGGTTAATAACTATACCCAACATAAAACCTCACCCCACTATCAAACCTTCTCCCCTGATAGCTCAAATATGTTCTCTTATCATAGTCATTGATGGAGAAATTAATAACTCACAATTTTTGTTATGTGGCTAGTATTTAAAAATATTTAATTGCATTCATTTGGCATTCATCCACTCTCCACAATTCTCTGTCATCCTAGAGTTGATGGAGCCATTAATAAGTCTCAACAATTCTCTCAACCTAGAGGCATTCATGAAGCAATTAATGACTCTTAGATATTCTCTCCTCGTAGATTCAATAGTGGAGCAATTAATAAAACACATTTCAATTTGGTGCATAAAAAATTAACAGAACTACATACTAAGATCCTTTGATCTTGCTCCACTTCATAAAGCTTATCTAAGAGAAGTTGCTTCCTCGTGATGAAACAAAAACCCTTCGACATATTTTTGGTTATATGGACATAATAAATATTGTTTCATTTCAAACCCAAATCTTCACAAACAAAATAAACAATAAAAAATAAAACAAAACACCACCATACATAAGAACTAATTTAAAACCAAATGACTAATAATCTATGCTCATTACAACGTGTCAAACCTATAAAATTGTCCACTATCCAACATAGTTTATAGGTCACTTCACCATTAAAAAAAAAAATCTTAAAGCTTATATCAAACTCGTATTATAATCATCTCCTAAAACCAAAAAATAGATAATCTATATTCATAATAACATAATTTGAAGATCACTTCACTACAGATTATTATTTTTAGAAGCTTATATCAAACTGTGTACAATCTTCTGAAAGTACATTCCTCCATCATAGAACTAATTATCTGCATATCCTCTAAAAAGTACATTTATCAAATTACCACTACCAAAAAATAATTAATAAACCACTACTAAACTAATGTTAATTAACCTGAATATCAAACTTATGTTAATTAATATAAATTAAATAATTAATATGGGGTGGTGGGCGATGGTGTAGCACTATATGGTGGTGTGAGGGAGGGCATTGTTGGTCTTCCACCGCCTGTCGGTGGAAAAAAATTAGTAGATAGGATTTGTGGGTACGGGGATTCCACCTCCACCCACTGGAAAGAAATTGCACTTGATATGTCCTATTGTCCCACTCCTTGAAGAGGCATGTGAACATGAACATCAATACTTGTAGCACCCTCTCCATATTTTCAATCCTTGTGCTAGGAGAAGTAGCTTGTGGAAGGGGAGAATATATAGATGGACACAATCCTCATGTTGATAATTAGTATTCACCTTTGCCTTCCAAATGGGCTAAGATATTGTTGTAAATTCATTACAGAGCACCAGTCAACAAGGACAATTCTATGGCCTATGTGTTGTGTAAACGAAAATGTAAAATCCTAGAAAACTAATAATATTGCAGCACAAATTAGTTGCAAAGAATTTAAAATGAAGAAACTCAAATGGAATAACAGAAGAATAAACACAAGACACAAATTTACGTGTTTAAACCTTGACAATATGCCAAGGAAACATCCATGGGGCGAAGTATCAATATTCTTATTGCTTAGAGAAATTGATTACAAACTTCACACAACTACTGCTCTTCAATTACAATTCATTACAATATTATTTAGCGTTCAAGGCAACAAGATATAAATAACATCTTCAACCTGTGTTGAACATAGAAAAAATCAACTTTGTTTTGTTTTGTTTTTTAAATCTTTATCTTTTGTTTTAAATCTTTATCTTTTCCAAAAGATTCCAAAGATAAGACTTTGTTTTAATTCCCTTATCTTTCCAAAAGATAAACTTTTCTTTATTTATAATTTTCTTGTCATAATCTAACAATCTCCACCTTGACAACAATTTACCTAATACTTTCCCATGCCCATTCATCACCTTTTCTACAAGCCAAGAGAAGTCAAACTCCACTTCAACTTCTCTAATTGTACTGGTTTTGTAAATATTTCTGCACAATTTTCTAGTGTATGAACTTTCTCAAGAGCTACTCCACCTCCGTCAATAATTTGTCTTACAAAATGGTATATAACCACAATATTCTTAGTCCTACTGTGATAAGCTATATTTTTAGTTAGATGTATAGCACTTTAACTATCCCAACATGCAATCACCCTATCCTGCATTTTTCCAAACTCACCCAAAAGACCCTTCAACCAAATTGCCTTTTTTCAAGCATGTGAGACAGCCATATAGTATGCCTCAATAGTGGATAAAGAAACAATTTCTTGAAGCTTTGACATCCAACAAATAGGTCCTCTTGCAAGAGTATAGACATAACCTGATGTAGATCTCCTTTTTTCCAAATCACTTACAAAATATGAATCAACATAACCACGAATTGAACCACTACTACCATCAAAGGTGATACAATAATCACTTGTGCCTCTAAGATACCGAAGCACCCATTTCACTACTTCCCAATGCTCTTTACCCGGATTCGCCATGTATCTACTGACAACACCAACTGCATGTGAAATATCTAGTATTGTACATACCATCACATACTTTAAACTTCCTACTGTATTAGCATACAATACACAAGACATATAATCCTTTTCTTTTTTATTACTAGGACATAAAATTGAAGAAAGCTTAAAATGAGAAGCTAAAGGGACATTTATTGATTTCACATTCTTCAAACCGAATCTTATGAGGATCTTCTCCACATACTTCTATTGTGATAACCAAAGCTTACCATGTTCCATGTCTCTGTGTATTTTCATGCCCAAAATTTATTTTGCTACTCCTAGATCCTTCATATCAAAAGTCCTAGCCATCTAAGCCTTTAATCTATTGATCTCAACTATTATTTTGCTTGCTACAAACATATCATCAACATATAATACCATGATAATGAATAAACCATTTTTCAAAATTTAAAAGTAAACACAATGGTCATACTCACTCCTTGTAAAATTTTGGCTCACCATGAAGGAATCAAACTTCTTGTACTTGTCTAGGAGATTGCTTCAGGCCATACAATGACTTTTTGAGTTTGCAAACAAATTTCCTATTTCGATCTTGAACAAACCCTTCTAGTTGTTCCATATATATCTCCTCATCCAAATCTCCATGTAAAAACATTGTTTTAATATCTAACTCCTGTAGATTTTCAACTTCTACTATGCCTGATTTTATGAGAGGAGATTCATTAAATACATCTCTGCTAATGATGATTTTGTGGGTAGTAGGATCCCACAATCTATATCCCTTAATTCCATCACCATAACCAACAAAGATATATTTCTTGGATTTGGGTTCCAATTTAAAATACCCAAAACCACCTGAATGAATATAATCTAGAATACCCTTACAAGAACTGCATGACTCCCTTCTTTAAACTTTTTGTCTAGATTGCTTCTCATAAACACAATGTTTGCAAAAATTCAAAGTCAAATATTTTAAATTTGGAAGTAACTTACGATTTAATAGTACCTTCAACCCTTTCTCGCTCATATGACCCAGTCACTGATGCCATAAACGAGTAGATTCATTTTCTTCCTCATGAGATGCTACTTCTGCTTCATTTATTATCATACTCCCTTCTAGCTTATAAAGGTTTCTAGCATTTGTAGCCTTCATGACCACCAAAATTCCCTTGGACACTTTCATTGATCCACCTTGACTTGTAAATTTATAACCTCCATAATCCAAAACTCCCAAGGAAGTTGAATTATTTTTTAGTTCAGGCACATGTCTTACCTATGTTAAAGTCCTCACAATACCATCAAACATTTTAATTGTAATGCTCCCAATCCCAACATTCTTACAAGAAACATTATTTCCCATAAGAACAACACTGCCATCAATAGCTTGGTAAGAAGAAAACCAATTCTTATGTGGACACATGTTATTAGAAGCACTTGAATCTAATAATCATTCCTCGTGATACTACTATAAGGAATTACAAACAGATAAAACTTAATCAATTGTACTTGAACTTGTCTCAACTGGATTTGCTTCCTTTTTGGAGTTATCATTGTCTTCTTTCCTCTTCCAACAATCTTCCTTGAGATGCCCTGATTTATTGCAATACCAAAATTTTCCCTTACCCTTTTTTCCTTTTGACTTAGATTTGGATGTACCTCTTGAATCTTCCCCTTTTTCTGTGGATTGACCTCTAACCAACATTGCTTCTAATGTGGAGGTTTTTATGCCAGATTTCCTCCGCACCTCTTCAAACAACAAAGCTCCCACAGCAAAATCAAATTCAAGGGTGTCAGTTGTATTAAAGCTAATAGAAGTGACTAAGTGATTCCAGGATTCAAGAAATGAACACAATAATATAACCACCTTGTCTTCATCTTCAACTTTTACACCCATACTAGCTAATTGACATATAAGAGTATTGAAAATATTTAAATGATCAGGAATTTTTATACCTTCCTTCATTCACAAACTATATAGCTGCCTCTTCAAGTAGATCTGATTTGTCAAGGACTTTGTCATTTAAAGACTCTCCATTTTACTCCATAAGCTTGCAGTTGTTTCCTCTCTAACAATATTGAAAAAAACATCATCTGCTAAATACAACCGAAATGTGCTAAGAGCTCTTATATCAAGATCCTCCCAATCTTCATTAGTCATGTTTGCAATTTTTTTTTACTTTCCAACCAATGCTTTACATGCAATCCTTGTTGCACTAACAAATCTTGAGCTTCCATAGCTCAAAATTATTCTTCCCATTGAATTTATCCACCTCGAACCTTGCATTTGAAACCTTTGTCATCTGATGCTACAAAACAAACACCAAATCCTAACATAAATGCTGCAAAATAATTGTTCTGATACCACTTGTGTAAACAGAAACGTAAAAACCAAAAAAACTAATAATATTGCAACACAAATTAGTTGCAAAGAATTAATGAAGAAACTCAAATTAAACAACAGAAGAATAAACACAAGACATAGATTTACGTGGTAAAACTTTGACAATATGCCAAAGAAACATCTACGAGGCAAAGTATCGGTTTTCTTATTGCTCAGAGAAATTGATTGCAACCTTCACACAACTGTTGTTGTTCAATTACAATTCATTCAATATTATTTAACTTTCAAAACAAAAAGATATAAATAATATCTTCAACTTGTGTTGAACATAGAAAAATCCAACTTTGTTCTGTTTTGTTTTTAAATCTTTATCATTTGTTTTAAATCTTTATCTTTTTTAGAAGATTCTAAAGATTAAGACTCTGTTTTAATTCTCTTATCTTTAAGAAAGATAAACTTTGCTTTCTTCCTAACTTTGTTATCATAATCTAACACTATGCACATTAAGGATCACAAGATAGAAATACAACTCATCTCCTCGTAAATTAGCTTCAGTTTGCTTGACCAGCACAAAATGGGTGAATATTAGCGTATGTTTGTCCTAGTAGGTGATAAGTATCATGTGTTTCCCGGATGCTCAACTTTTTTTGTGACTTGAATTACAACTCATCTCCTCGTAAATTAGCTTCAGTTTGCTTGACCAGCAGAGAATGGGTGAATATTAGCGGATGTCTGTCCTTACCATGTGTTTCCCGGACGCTCAACCTTTTTGTGATTTGAATCCTTCACTTCATGTCACTGTGAAAAAGAGATGAGAAGATATTTTACTGTTTAAGAGAGCCGTCATCAAAATTCTATAGGTGAGCTGGGCAGGAGATTTAAGTGCAATTGGTGTGTAGCATACAGAGGCCAATGTCAGTGTGTTAAATACCTCGTCAGAGTTCCTCTGCACTTCATTTATGTGCGTAATGACGAGTGTTTTAATGGAAGACGGCATGGCGTTCGTTCCTAATACCAAAAAGTGAAGAAGCATTAATGGTAAGCAGACGATATCACATGCTCTCCACCCTCACCCTCTAGATTAGATTAGCTAATATCGGTATAAGAAAAATTGAGTGGTGGCAGAGTTTGCGGTTTACTGATATGGCCATGGGGCCCACGACCAAATGAATTCCACAAACTGTATTTGCGAAAGAGGCCCTGTGCTGTCCACATTCATTTTTTACACTCACCATTTATGGTGAGGGATTTTCAAAAACTAGTTTGACAAAATCAGGGCCAGTCGTCTATTTACACGAGCTTCTGTTTACCAAGTTTTGACTGTCTCATCTATCCCTTAACTTACTGTTTTTCAATAAAACTGTCAGAAATTGATATATAATTATCTATCAAGTGGGTCATTTATTCTTTTATTAGAAGCAAATAAATTTGATCCAAATTTTATTTGAATATTGGTATTAATATCATAATTTGCAACATGACACACTATTTTTTATCTATCATATAACCATCTAAAATATATAAAAATATTATTTCGAGATATTTTATTTTGATTTAAATTATTTAAGAATTGTTTAGTTAGATAGATTTTTTATATTTATTTAATATTATTTTATTATTTAATTAAACAATTGTGACATAATGTTCTGTATTTTGTTTTTAATAATAAAAAGAAACAGAACCAAGGTTTTTTTGTTACTAGTGTGAAAAAATTTTGATATAATAAGTTAATGATTATGTTCAACTCTTATAGGAGCATAAATGTATCACTCGTTGAAATGGAGGTTAGATAGTGATCTCATCTCGCATACATCTTTTTTTTTAATGAGTAACAACTATATAATAATGTTTTAGTAAAACTCGGATCTAATTTTTTACAAAAAAATAATTCTTGAAATGACATCACAACCCAAAAGCAACTGTACTTATTTAACTAGGAAACATAATAGCTAGTGGCCCCAAGAAAAAAACATCTCCAATGAACATGAATCCAAAAAAGGATTAACCATTATAAAAATGGCCCAAAAGAACCAATTGTCTACACCATCAAAATTTCAAAGTTTTAACTTTAACATAAACAAATCTAAGTAGTTAAAGTTATAAAACTAGTATTAGGAGAGGGTCCTAATTATCAAGGTTAGCCCACCCTTTATCAAGCAATTATTTTCCTCCTTCCACTAAGTCTCAACCAATGAGATATTGTCTTTTATCCCTCTAGGGCATTGTCATGAGGTTGCAAATCTTCACACTAAGAGAGATATGAAAACTCCTTGATTACAAAATGGCAAGAACCAAGCAAGGAAATGGGCCCTAATCATTAGGAAGCCACCCATGCCATTGCCAACATGTGGAAGAATAATAAGCAGGTGGAAACCATCCATCCTAATAGCCAACATATGAAGACCAACCAGAGCTTTATACCTAACTAAACGTAAAGAAAAAGCTCTCTAATGGTTATGAGAGTGATATAAGATTGACCTTGAATGGCCAAGTTTCTACCCAAGTAGGGGATCTATCATAAGGAGGTGAAGAAGGCATAACTCACACTAATGCAGGGGGTGTTCTCAAGTAGTGATAAAAAAGGTTTGAAGATTTTGAGCTCCAATGACCCACTTTGTTGTCCTAAACTTCAATTTGCATGCTCTCACACAACAAAACGTAGCTACCAATGATTTGGAGTGAAAAGAAAAATTGAAATCAAGATAGAATTAGGAAACATAAGAGTTCCATCTTTCAAAACATAGAAAAAGGTACCTCAATTGGGAGAACTTGATAAAAGAATTAGTTTCATCACCTAATAAAACATTTGGCCAAGTAAAAGTATGTAGCTAAAAAGGCTAGAAAAAATATCTAACTAAATATCCACACAAGTGTGAAACAAAAATAAATTTAGCAAATTGTCAACCAATAATCTTTTGAAATTTATCAATACCAAGATGCATTAGACAATTACTAGTAGGAAAACCTCATAAAGAAAACAATAGGAAAAATGAGGAACTTTAATTCCATAATCACTTTCCAAATTATTTAAAAGCATTTATCAAATATAAACAATTGAGATCAAGTAGTCCATCTAGAATACATTTAAAATTCAACTTCTAAACAATAAGTAAATGTTGTGAAAGTCACCTATATCTTTTTTTTGAGATACAATTATAGAAGAGATCATTCACACACCGCTTCTACTCCTTGCAGCAAAACATAGTAAAATGTATTATAAAAATCTAAAAATCTTGTTATTTTTTGAAGATATTTTTTCTATAAGGTCTAAACTAAATTTAGTTTGACCCACAATCAAAAAATCCAACTACAATTGTCCTTAGAATATAAATCCAAGAGCTGTAACACTCCTCTTCTATGCTCATTGCCCCATGTCAAATCTACAAACCTGCCCAATAACCATAATAATTTAAAAATCACTTTACAATAAAACTAATTAATTAATAGTCTCTCTTCATAATCACATTTATACCTACAAACTTATTCATCATTCAACATCCTTTTCAAGCCACTTCACTATTATTTTTAGAGCTTATATCAAATTCATGCCATAATCTTCTCCGTAATCTTCTCCAAGGAAGACATTTTCACTATTATTTTTAGACCTTATATCAAATTCATGTCATAATATTCTCCACAGACAATTCTTCTAACATAAAATTACATACTTTCTATATAAACTGCTCAACTAGAATTACCCTTAACAATAATACTAATTAATTAATAGTCTCTCTTCATAATCACATGTTATACCTACAAACTTATTCATCATTCAACATCCTTTTCAAGCCACTTCACTATTATTTTTAGAGCTTATATCAAATTCATGCCATAATCTTCTCCGCAGACATTTTCACTACTATTTTTAGAGCTTATATCAAATTCCCGTCATAATATTCTCAAGAGACAATTCCTCTAACATAAAATTACATGCTTTCTATATAAACTCGCTCAACTAGAATTACCCTTGGGATATAAAACCAAGAGTTGTCAAACTCCTCTTCAATGCTCATCATCTCATGTCAAATCTACAAACCTGCCTACTATCCATAATTATTTATAGATCATTTTACTATAAAAACTATTGTTTTTTGAACTTATGTCAAAGTTGCATAATTAATTAGACTATAGCTTTAAATTATAAATCCAAGAGATGTCTTACTCCTATCATTAGATAATCCTTTGTATATCCCCTGAAAAGTACATTTATAAAACTACCATTACCAAAATATAACTAATTAGACTCATTTGTTTTGCCACCAGTAAACTAGTGTTAATTAACATATATATTAAATTCTTGTTAACTAATTTAAATTTATTAATTTCCTTTATCGCAACGCGTGTGAATATTAATTACGCAAAAGGTACAAAAATAAAACCTCTATGGCGAAAATGACTAAAACGTTCTAACAGCCGATAAATTTCATTCCAATGGCTGCATGGGAGGAAAGTGAAAGAAGAGGCAAGACACAAGTAGCAGATCATCATTTCGATAGAGCATCGACATGACAGTCATGTCGAACGATACAATCCACAACATTTAGAGGTACAAATATGCAATTTATTCTCTCACCTAACTCACTGGCACTGCAACAGCAGCAAAGATACACTATTTCTCAGGAGTACTAGATTAATTACATTACTACGTCATGTGCAGCAAAGCTTAGCACTAGAATTTCGAACTTCACACACAAAGACAGCTACTATGACCCAAGACATTCGAACAAACAAAAAAGAGTACGTGGAACAGATACACAGAGTAATTACTGCAAACGGCCTTCGTTGGCAGACTTAAATTTGGCACCCTGTACAGCAGCAGCTTTGTTGGAGCGCAGCGCCGTATTGAACTGGTGTTTTACGTCCTGAGGCGAAAATGAGAACGCAGGGTTGACAAGAGAGTTAAGCAGAGACGCAGTTCCTTCTCTCAACAGTGACCCATATCCATCCTTTCGCCTGTTTGTCAACGCCTCCTGCACTGTGAGCCCCCTTCCCAATTTTGACGGATAAAAGGAACCGCTTCCAAACAGATCTGATATGGAACTAAAAATGGATAGTATGTTTGGAAACAAAGATGGATGCGACCCCCAGAAGCTACACATCATAACAAACAGCATGCATTAACATTAACAAGAGCCCATTCAACTAAGTATGTAACTTTTAAGGAGTACCTATAGCTGAAAACTGGTCTGTCTCAACTTACTTGCAAGTGCCTGTGCCAGAGCCCGGAAGGCCTGGAATAATGCCGCCGCCAGGCGGAAGGCCTGGAATAATGCCACCGCCGGGCGGAAGGCCTGGTACAGATGGAGTAGAGCCTCCCGGCGTAGAGGGTACCCCTGGATCAGTAGGAGGAGATGGACTCGTACCTGCCACTGGTGGCGACGGAGACGATGACGACGGAACAGGCGGCGTGCCGTATGATGGCACGCTCGGGGACGAGGACGAAGAGGGGCTAGGTGGAGCGCCGCCATATGACGGCACAGATGGTGTGGTGGGAGAGGAGGAGCCTCCTCTGGAGGGCGATGGAGGTGCAATAGAAGTGGGGGCGGGTGGCGACCGTGGAGGATTGAATCTGGGGGTGGTGGGCGATGGTGTAGCACTGTATGGTGGTGTGAGGGAGGGGGTGGCTGGTGTCCCACCTCCTGCAGGTGGAGGAGATGAGTAGACCGGATCTGTGGGTACGGGGCTACCACTTCCACCCCCACCTCCACCCACTGGAGGGCAATTGCACTTGATCTGCCCTAGTGTTCCACCCCTTGAAGTGGCGTATGCATGTTGGCATGCGAACATAAACACTAACAGTAGACGCAGCTTCTCCATGTTTGGCATCCCTCTCGCCCTATGCTGTGAGCTAGCGAAGAGAAGGGAGAATATATATAGATGGAAAGAATTCTCGTCGATAATTACTATTCACCATTGCCTTCCAAATGGGCTCACATATTGGTATAAATTCATTGCAAAGCGCGCCTCAACAAGTACAATTCAATGGCCTGGCTTGAAGTGCGCATTGATGATCACCAGATAGAATACAACTCATCTCCTCATAAATTTGCTTGACCAAGAGAGAATGGGTGAATATTAACGTAAATGTCTGTACAGGTAGTGTGGTGGTCGGTTCTAAGTACAATGTGGTTTCCGGGAGTTTTATGACGCTCAACTTTTTTGAGATTTGAATCCTTCACTTCATGTCACACCTCACCCACTGTCAAAAAGAGACCAGAAGATATTTTACAGTCAAAGTTCCATCTTTTTGCCATGTTTAAGAGAGCCGTCATCAAAATTGAGTAGGTGGGTTTGCGTGGAGATTTAAGTGTGTTTGGTGTGGCGCACAGAGCGGCCTCTGAGGCAACTTTTAGCGATCTCAGTCTGCAGGAAACATAAAAGTTTTTTTTATTAGAGGATTGACTAATAATTTGGTATTAATACCTCTTCAGAGTCCCTCTGCATTTCATTTATGTGCGTAATGATGACTGATTTTTAATGGCTCTTAAATTAAAATCATGGAAGATGGCATGGCGTTCGTTCCAAGAAAAATATCTCTTCATTACAAAAAAGTTAAGGACATAAACAGACGCCTTTTCAGTAAATGAAGCATTGAAGGAATGTAATGGTAAGCAGATTCTTCCCTGCTCCCTGTTCCCTGAGAGGATGCCATTGTAGTATTCTCTGAATCCTCTACGTTAGGTAATATCATTTTAATTTTGGAGGGAAAGGGTAAGAAGAACTCAGGGGTGGCAGAGGTTGCGGTGGGGCCCGCGACGAATTAAATTTTACAGGTGGCTGCAAACATTCATATTTAACACTTACCATTTATAGTGGGATTTTAAAAAACTAATTTGACAAAATCGGGGCCAGCCATCCATTTACACTAGCTTCTGTTTGCAAAATTTTAACTGTCCCATCTCTAGATAATATAACTATCAATGTGTCATTTTCAGTACTTGAATATTGATACTAATATCATGATTTAATTTGATACATTATGGACGATACTTCTTACTTATCATATAATTATCTATATTATCTATATACAAAATATAAAGATATCAATTTTTGAACTATTTTATTTTACTTTAAAATTATTTAAGACTTTATTTTTATTTTTATTTATTTAATAGTTATTTAATCTATTGTAAAATTATTTTATTTTATTTTATTTAGTTTTTATTTATACCATTATGACATAATGCTCTTATTTTGTTATTAGTATAGAAAACCTCTAAGTGTAATAAGTTAATGACTATGCTCAACTCTTGTAAAGACATAAATGTGTCACTTATTGAAATGGGGGTTAGATATTCATCATGTATACATAACTTCTCTTTTTAATGAATTGAAACCATATATTAATATTTTGGTTAAAAAAATGGGTGAAATGACATCACAATCCAAAACCAACCATACTAATTTAACTAAGAAACATAGTATCAAGTGGCCAAAAAAAGAAAACATCTACAATGAACACGACTCTAAAAATGGCCCAAAAAGGACACAATTGTTTACATCATCAAAAATTCAAAGTTTAACATAAACATAAACAAATATAAGTAGTTAAAGTTATAAAACTAGCATTGGGAGGGGGTCTCGATCATCGAGGTTAGCCCGCACCCTCTATCAAGCAATTATTTTCCTTCTTCCATTAACTCTCAAGTATTGAGGCTAGTGTCTTCTCCCTCCTTGGCATTGTCATGAGGTTGTGAATCCTAAACACTAAGGGGGATCTGAGAACTCCTTGGCTATAAAATGGTAAGAGCCAAGCAAGGAAATTGACCCTAATCATTAGGAAGCCACCCATGCCATCGAGAGCATGTGGGAGAATAGTAAACAAATAGAAATTATCCACCCTAGTAGTCAACATGTGAAGACTAAAAAGAATTTTACCTAACTAATGGTGAGGAAAAGTCTCTCTAATAGCTATAAGAGTGACATCAAGAGGACTTTGAACAACCAAGTTACTACCCAAGTAAGGGATCCATAACAAGAAGGTGAAGAGGCCATAACTCTAGCATCAGTGCAAGGGGTGTTCTCAAGTAGTGATCTAATAAGATTTGAAGATTTTGAACTTCAAGGGCCACTTTGTTACTCTAAACTTTAATTTGCATGAGCACAATAAAAATCCACTAGTGATTTGGAGTGAATAGCGAAATTGGAATAAAATATAGAATTAAGAAATTTGAAAGAGTTTTATCTTTCAAAATAAAAATTAAAAAATCCAATCTAAAAGCATGCCATAGTTGGGAGAACTTGGTCAAAACTTTAGCTCCATCACCCAACAAAACATTGTGCCAAGTAAAAATTATCTAGCTAAAGAGGCTAGAAAAAATCATGAATCCACTACTAGGTCATTTGCATGAGTGTGGAACTAAAATAAATGTGGCAAAGTTTCAAAATGCCACAAAATCTAATCTTTTGAGATTTATCAATACCAAGATGCATTACAAAACTACTAATAAGAATACTTGGTAAAGAAAATATGAGGCAAAATGAACAACCTTTGATTCCACAATCACTTTCCAAACTTTTTAAAATCATTTATACCATATAAAAGATGGAGATTGAAAAGTCCATCTAGAATTCAATTTTTAAACAATATATAAATGTTGTGAAAGTCACCTATATTTTTTTCTTGGGATATAATTGAAAAAGGGATTATCTACATACCACTTCTAGTCCTTCCAACAAGGCTTACTAGAATGCATACAAAAATCTATAAATGTTATAAAGGTGTGGCCTTAATTATGTTTTTGAATGTTTATTTTACTATAAGGTTCAAACTAAACTTAATTTGGCCCATAATCAAGAAAGATAATTGGAACTTATATTGGAATACAAATCTAGGAGATGTCATATTCCTCTTCAATAAAAATTCAAGGAGTGCATCCAAGAAATCCCAACCAATGGTATATCTTAAAAATAATGGTGGGAGACCAACATAAGGATTATCAATTGATGGATAGACCACATCACCATTCCACATTAGTCATGGCTTAATTACATTGCAAGTTTTCCATATACTTTTGTTTATAAAAGTGTAATGCAATGTCAATGCACCAAGCATGGCAACACAAGTAGAAGACTTACACATTATTGGGTCAAGGTCATCATGATGACATTACAAGGACATAAATTTATCTCTCTCTAATTATCATGTCT
The DNA here is from genome assembly GCA_007258455.2 of Sequoia sempervirens. Lineage (NCBI taxonomy): Eukaryota > Viridiplantae > Streptophyta > Pinopsida > Cupressales > Cupressaceae > Sequoia > Sequoia sempervirens. The sequence continues at coordinate 176,738,225 of VDFB02358134.1, read as the reverse complement.
AAGGCTACATTCTCCATTTCTTACCAAATATGAACATGATAAGAGAATTATATCATCTCAACCATAAAATGAATCAATATAACACAACACTCCAACAAGTATGTATGACTGATATCCTAATCCAAAGATCACATACTTAAAAACAAGGATGATAGGGAGGTCCAAGATCTCACACAAATAACTTTGGGTAATTCTCATCAGACCAAGCATAAATCCCAACACAAAATGATAAATAACTCTCGAATCGCAAAAAATACCACCCAAACTTAGCTAATGGGCAATTAGGATAGACCATAAGGAACAATCCACCTTTAGGAATTTTTTTTGAAAAAGTACAAGAAGTATCATTGTTTAAGGATCAATCATTTCTATAACAAATTGCTTGATCCTAATAGTTCTAAATCGCCTAGATGCATTCTTGAGGTCACCTAGGTGACCCCTAAATTCTCCTTTTGCTAGGGCAAGTCAACCCTTATGAAATTGGTGATTTATAATCTATGAAAATATTCTAAATAGGCAATAGGCTTCCCAAAGACATATGAAGTGATTCCAAGGAAATATGAAGGGTCCCCTACAAGCCTAAAAACATCCTACATACTCAACATTAAATTCCAACATCACAAGACAAGAAACAAGGCACAAAACCCTGAACAAGTGAAGGGCTAGGCTTAGGAAAACCTATAGCAACCTACATAAAACATGACATATGTTTCTCATTTTAAGTGTTGTTCAAAAATAGTTAGAACTAAGGAATTGAACATGAAAAATATTTCATTTTTCATGCCTAACATTTGCAAAAACCATGTTAACAAGTTTAATCAAATTCTTACATTGATCACTAGAATTGACTTTATATGAGAAAATTCAACAAGGCATGCAAATATAATCAAATCATAAACACAAGTCAATATTTTCAATCCAATGTCATAGTTTCATCCTTACATATCATATAAAAATAGTGTAACTATCATTTATACATGCTTCATTTCAAATTGAAAGTTAAAACTATGCTTTCACATCAAGTTTTTAGATCTTAACCAAACATGAGCGATCACTTCCAAAATGTCATACAATCTCAACACCAAGTTCAATAAATAAAAATTTATAGTATGAAGCTCACATCATATTTATTGGTAAATTACAATCCATCAAAGAGCATTTCACAATGTGAACAAATTATTTACAAGGACCCAAATATCCTAGTTTATACATTTTTATCAATAGTTAACATAAAGAAATTCTACTAAGTCTATACAAGGTTAGGAAATGCTTGCATGCTCTCCAAGCATCTCCAAAGGATCCACTAGCCCCATTGGTGATCAACACCACCCAGCCATGTGAAATGTTGAGGCCCACCCCTCTATACTAGGAGGAAATCACTAGGTAGTCATTGGACATACACACCAAACACAATGGGTACAACAAAATGACCAACTCAATCATAAGAAAACACACCACCAATACATATCATACTATAGACACCTAAATTTGACTAGCATATTTCTTCTGGATTTTCCATCATCAGGTCTCATTAATTTTTCTTCTACATTTAATTAAATAATTTTGTTATTTAATTAATTAACATTATTTCCTCTTCATCTTTTATAATTAAATAATTTTAGTTATTTAAATTTTGAATTTTTCCTCTATTTTTACTTTAATTAAATAATTTTAAATTATTTAATTAAATTGCTTATTTCACCACTTTTCCTCTATTAATTAAATAATTTCAATTATTTAATTGATTTATTAATTTATTCCTCTCCTACAAATTGATTAAATAATTTACAATTATTTAATTAATTTACCTCAACATTAATCTTCACCAAAATCACATTAGTTGAATAATTATTTATAATTTTTTAATTAAAACTAATTATTCTTCTCAACATTATCTTCTTCTAAAACAAATAAAATTATTTATTTCCCCTTTGCACATGAATTAAATTATTTATTTATTTATTACTCATCTATTCATGAGACTCCTTGGTCCTTCCCTCCCTTTTGGTGCCTCGATATTGACATTGCACGATCTTGAGTTTCCCCATCAATCATGCCTAAGTTGGATGCTACAAGTCCAACATAATCATCTTTTGTTAGTGGTATTTATCTGATATATTAGGGCTGATGCAAGAAGTTGGGTACACAAAAAGCTCAAAAAAGTGGAATTTATCTTTTATAATTAAATAATTTTAGTTATTTAAATTTTGAATTTTTCCTCTATTTTTTACTTTAATTAAATAATTTTAAATTATTTAATTAAATTACTTATTTCACCACTTTTCCTCTATTAATTAAATAATTTCAATTATTTAATTGATTTATTAATTTATTCCTCTCCTACAAATTGATTAAATAATTTACAATTATTTAATTAATTTACCTCAACATTAATCTTCACCAAAATCACATTAGTTGAATAATTTTTTATAATTTTTTAATTAAAACTAATTATTCTTCTCAACATTATCTTCTTCTAAAACAAATAAAATTGTTTATTTCCCCTTTGCACATGAATTAAATTATTTATTTATTCATTACTCATCTATTCATGAGACTCCTTGGTCCTTCCCTCCCTTTTGGTGCCTTAATATTAACACTGCACAACCTAGAGTTTCCCCATCAATCATGTCTGAGTTGGATGCTACGAGTCCAACATAGTCATCTTTTGTTTGTGGTATTTATTCGATAGATGAACCCTTTTCCATGAACTTTGGATATGATGTGCACATGTCTTCATAGATGTTATGTTCCAAACCATAAGCTAGAGTGTGCCCCTATGGAGGAATACAAAGAAATTCTTGGAATCGATTATGCTCCAGTATAGTGATCCTAGACTAGCAACCTCCTAATGATGGTAACTTCCATCCTATTGGCCTAATTCCCATGAGATCTAGGCAGTGCGTATAGGTATATCTATTGATCTCTTATTCCCTTTTGCAAGCTAAGAGGATTTTCTATGATAAAATGCAATAAGATTCCCAGATTTTGCCCTTTAGCTAGTTTCCCAAAAAAGGGAACATGAGATATACCCTCCACCATAAATCCTATACCCTTGACCTTATACCTTATACCCTCAACCATAAACCCTATACCTTCAACCCTATATACCCAATTTCCTCAGTCCTAAATCTTATATCCTTAGCCCTATACTTTAAACCCTAAACCATATACCCTCAACCCTCAACCCTATACCCACTACCCTCAACCCTAAAGCCTAAACTCTATACCTTCAACCCTATACCTTGAACCCTATACCCTATACCCTCAACCCTAAATCACATACCTTATACCCTCAACCATAAACCCAATAACCTTAACCCTATACCCAATATCCTCGACCTTAAACCCTATACCCTATAAAATCAACACTATCCCTCACCCCTAGGCCCTAAATCTTATACGCTAAACAATCAACCCTAAACTTCATACCGTCAACCCTAAACCCTACACCCTCAACCCTATACCTTAAACCCTATATTTTATACTCTCAACCCTATACCTTGAACCCTATATTCAATACCCTCAACCATAAACCCTATACCTTATACCTGTGTGAGGGGGAAAATCATCAGATGCTAAACAAGATTTAATGTGCTTGAAAAGAAAATCTAAACTAAGATCAAACACATCAATCTAAGATCTAATCCTACACATACGAAATGAAACTAAGCTATTGAAAACATAATTAGGAAATCTATGATTACCAAAATGAATGCAAACAACAAACAAAGTGTTGACATCCCGTAGTGGAGTGTATTCTCCTGATGTTGGATTGTTCTTATCACCACGAAGCCTCCATAGTTCGTGAAAAGCTTGATGAATGATTGCTTGATGTTGATCAAAAAAAGGTTGAAGCTCTATCAATGGTGATTGTGACAACACTTCGTTGCATAAGGTATGTTGATTCTTCAATCCTTTTTTGTGAGGAGAGAGGTTTGTTATAAAGGAAATGAGATTTTGAATCAACGATCAGGATTAAACAATGTTCGATCAAGATCAATGGTTGAAAAGTGTTGAGAGGATTTAGAAATGAGAAGATTTTGCAAAGTTGATTGCACAATTTGTGTGATTGAAGAATAGATTGGCTAGTCAAGGTTTAGATTGATCAGTTATGATTTGATTGATCAGTCAGGGTTTAGTTAGGAAAATGATGGTTTAGTTAGAAAATTAGATGGTTGAGTTGGCAAATTGGATGATTGAGTTAGCAAATCAAATTGCTTAGTTAGCAAGCATAATTTTCTCAATTAGAAAGTGGGTGAGGAATTATGAATTAATTGATTTAATTAATTAATTAATTCCTTTTTAGGAGTTGAACATGCAAATCAAGTTTGACTTTTGCAAACAAAGTTCCATTAGTTTGATTTGATTTTTGATAATTGATTTGAATAGTTTTATTTATTTATTCAAATTTTGGAGGGAAAGTGTGCTAATTAAATTATTATGATTTAATAATTCAATTAAATTAGAGGAATAAGGTGAATTAGTGACATAATCAAATAATTGGCGTTGTTTGACTAATCAGGACAAAATAAGATTAGATTAGGACTTCATTAAATAAATATAATTTATTTAATTGGTCAAAATGATGAAAAATTCAATTAATCAAAGAATGTTGTTTTATTTAATTAATAGAAAAATTAGGGTTTTTAGGACTTCATTAAATAAATGAAATTTATTTAATTTGTCGAAAATGATAAAAAAATGAATTAATCAAATAATGTTGTATTATTCAATTAATAGAGGAAATAGGGTTTCGTATGTTGTTTGATGTTGTGTAATTTGTTGTGTTATTGCAGGATGATTTTGAGATGTTTCAGGATGATTCCAAGATGTTTTGAGACGTTTCAGGTTTATTCTGAGATGTTCCGAGACATTACGGGTTGATTCTGAGATGTTCTTAGACATGGGTTGATTTTGAGATGTTCTAAGACGTTTTGGGTTGATTCTGAGATGTTCCAGGTTGATTCTGAGATGTTCCGAGACATTACATGATGTTATGGGATGTTGTTCAATGTCGTCCAGGGTGTGCAATAGGTGTTAGGTCAATTTTACATGTCTACATTTTGCTCCTCTTTGATACAAAGTACCGGTTGCTTTGTTTCAAAGATTCTTTAAGATCAAGTTTTTTTTTAAAGAAATTTTATGCCCCACTATGCCCCAGTGTTTAGTGGAATGATGGTAGAACTCGGTGTTGCCCCCTCAAGAGGTTGGCCAAAAAAAGGTCAGTTTTGAGGGCAAGCTCACAACACTGTCTTGTTTTAGTTCCAATGTGTTGAGAGTCAAGAATTAGATCTATAGGTCTTTCGTTCCTTGTTCTGATATTTTTGTGAGCTTCTATTTTGAAAGTAGGAAAGTTCCCTAAGTAGAAATTAGGGTTTCCTAGGTGAAATTAGGTTTTCTTGAGGTTTAATATAGGCATTTAGGTTTCAAATTGGCTCATTTGTTCTTGGAATCTATAGCTAATTCTTGTCTCTAGTTTTCCCATTTTGTCAGTTGTTGAGGAGCAATTTGAGATTTGAGGGAGCCCCACATCATTTTGAGCTTGTTTGGGAGGTTGGACGGCCTTCAGGTGTCGGTGGCCCGGTATGTACCTTCTCACTTTTTGCTTTCATCTTTTTTCATTATTGTTATGTGTGTACAAAGTTTCTTGAGTCAATAGCGAAGTTTTTATGATTCCATCGCACTTGCATCGGTTTCCTCGCCTTTGACTAGGTCAGAATCTTGCACTGACACTTAAAACCTTGCACTTGACTAGAAACCTCGCTTCTGTTTCATGCACTTTCTCTGAAAGCTCACCTTTGACCTAAAACTTTGCTTCTACTTGCTCTGAGGTCTAAAACCTCACACTTGACCTAAAAGATCAGACTTGACTGGAAAGCTCACCCTTGTTTCCTCACCTTTGACCTAAAATTGCATTTAAATGAAAAAGAACGCTTTTGCTTGGTGTTTTCTGAGCATTTTCTCAAAAACCTTGCATTTGACTTTTCCTTCTGTATTTCCTTTTAGCATTTGCTCTGAACCTTAGCATGTTGTTGTTTGTCATCCTACATGTCATTTTTCATCGTTCTTTGTGTAGTTTTGTGTTTCCTTACATGTTTTGAGAGTGAAACCCTAATATCCTGGTTTACAATGATTGCAGGTGGGTCTCAAACCACTGTAGTCAAGGGAGAGACGTCCTCACTACTTGTTTGATCCTATTGCCCATTTTGGTGTGTTGGAGCGAGACTTTCTTGATGTCGTTGGACTTATACATTATATTTGCTACATGCCTCCTATCATGACTCATACTATGATGATGATCGCACTTGTGGAGCGGTGACATTTTGAGACATCCTCATTTCATTTGTTGACAGGAGAGGCTACTGTTACTCTTGAGAATGTTTGGAGGATACTTCACCTTCCCATTCATAGTGAGTTGGTTTCATATCATGTTCGACATGGTACTTGTGCAATGCGATGGGTGTTAGGTGCTAGCCACTTGGAGGTGTGACAATTAGAGATTGATTTGTTTGCATTTTCTGATAGTTTTGATCCTATTATGCTTGTTCTATGTGGTTTGATCTTAAGACTTGTTGTCCCTAATAGGAGAGGTCAACAGTTCCCTATGGGTTGGGGTGTGTGTATCGAGAGTATACTTGAGCATGGGACACAGTATGTGTGGGGTGCATGTCTTCTTGCCCGCTTGTATAGAGATATGCACGAGGTCATGTATCGAGGCGAGAAATCCATGTCTGCAGGTGTTTCACTTTTTCATGTTTAGGCATGGGAGCATATTGATGTTGCTCGACTGGATGGGATATAGGATCGTTCTCCTGACGATTTGTACTCCTATTGTTTTCAAGATTTCATGCACTATACCTTGCCCAGGGATCTTCCTTATTAGTGCAATATTTTTTATGAGATGCCCAATTTTGTGTGGAGACCCTATATGGGTTGTGAGGCTTGGCCAAAGGATTTAGATCATCTCATTTACTATCGACAGACCTGTTGGTTGATTGGTCATTCCTATTATGTGTTAGAGCTTTACTTGCCAGACCAAGTATGTCGCCAATTTGGAGAGAGACAGGGCCAAGTTCCTGATACTTATGAGGCTCATTTTGGTCATACCACTAGGGAGGTTCGTGTATGGGGTCTCTAGCCAGATATAGATATTGTTGTTGCTGAGTTCAGAGCCCTTGCCCTAGTTTTTTGGGGTTGGCCAATTGGTCTAGTAGATCAAGGTACCTCTCATGATTATGATGAGTGGTGGGCACGATGTAGGCCATTGAGACTCACCAATCCTAAGGTCATCCCGCTTTGAGAAAATCAGGTATTATAAGTCATCGTGGAGAGTGACAACGCATTGAAGTCCTTGTGGAGCAATTGGATAGAGCCCAACATGATGGTGCCCAGGGTGGTCAGGATAAGCACATTTCTTAGGCGTAGGGTTGTAGACAGGTTCTGGTTCCCCCTCCACCTACTAGGGATGGAGACATATTGTTAGATCATATGACAACTGCCAGATATGCAAAGATAGTGTGGTGATAGGCTGCAGAGAATCAGGTAGATATTTTGAGGGTTGAGTGGGATATTGAGAGTGGTCAACGACATGCTGTGGAGGCACAGGTATAGCTGCTTATAGTGGAGAGGGATACTCTTAGGGAAGAGTATGATAGCATGCGAGCTGAGCGAGATCGGTATCTATGGGTGTCCACTTATTATTAGACCTTATACAATTCTATTGTTCCTAAGGTTGCTTGACGTCCATGGTTTGGAGAGCCTAGTGTTGTGAGCAATGGTGGTGGTGGTGGTGGGGCAGGTGATCAATCCATGAGACAGCTAGATCCTTTTAGTGGCCTGCAACCTAGTTTATAGTATTATGTTCTCTTTGACAGGGTCTTACAATTTTGTACTTGATCTTCAAGTTATTCATTGCTCTTAGGCATATTGTAGACATGTGTTTTGTATACATATTCATCGAACCAGTTGAGGCCTCGTATATATGTTATGATTTTGTATTTACTCTATCACACTTGTTTCACTAATGATGATGTACTCCCCCCTTTTTGATGATGATATATGAGATATACTTTCTTTGATTCAGCTTCGTGATGTTTATGATGATGATCTATGCATATGTGGGATGAATGTATATGATGTGGATGGATGAATCATACTTTTTTTTTATGTTTTTTTATTATGGATGATCGATATATCATTGTGATATATGATGTTTATGCGGTGTTGATATAGATGATATATAATGTATGTATGTTTATGATGGATGTATGCCCCATTCATGATACATGATGTTTTTATTGGTTTATTATCATCATGATATGTATTGACAACACTGTGGATGTAGGATGGATATGGTACTCATGATATTGCTATGTAGGGTGGATGTTAGTTAGAAGAAAAATTATGATGGATAGAAATTTGATGTTGTTAGTAGTGATGAGTATTGCTTTCACTTTACTTTTAGAGGCTTCACAGTTTTGAACAATCCTATTTGATGTAGCAAACAAATACAATGCATCAGTGGTACTAATAACCAAGGTGAATTTGTATCCATTACGTGGACTTTGACTCAACAAACAAAGAGTATTTTTGCTCATACTAGACATATGGAAACATTGTTTAAAGTATAGGGTGGGTTGCGTTAAAAACATTTCGGACCAGTCACACAGAGAGGTATAGAACACCTAACATACCACTGCTTCATGAATTTTTTTAATACAACTTCCATGCACTCAATAAAGCAAGTATTTGCCATGGTAATATTACAAAAATATTTTACAAATAGCAAATTGAAAAGATACTCAATTTCCCCCATTCCTTCTTCTCTAAATCCCTATGGATATCCTTGAGAGATCCTAGGAATGAGTCAATAAAATAAATCATAAAAATAAGACTATAAAAAGATAAAACAATGATGTTATATCAATTGCCATATCTATTTGGGGTGGGTATATTATCCGGTGTTGATCATGTCTATTGTAGGAACGGATCTGTTAAGGCATATCTCAGGATGTTGTTGGGATTTGTCAAAAGATAGGTAGTTGATACTTTGGCATTGTTTCTGTCTATTTATAGTCAGAGCTTTTGTGATTGTTTGTTTGAAAGTTCTAGTTGTTGATGTTTTCTTTGTTTGTTTGTTTGTTTTGTCAAAGGGTGAGTGTGACAATTTGTTTATTATGGGTGAAAATTTTATTGTGGATTGTGATGATGGGATAGATCTTGTTTATTTTTCTAAGTTTTTATGATGTTGTTTGTGTTGTTTTCAGGGGACTAACCTAGGGCCTCGAGGGCTCATCAATGATAAGCCTTGCCTACGTTGTAAGCACAGAGGCTCGTAGTTCACTTGGTTTTTTTTGAATGTTTTTGGATTTTGAATTTTTTTTACTATTTTTGGATTTTGAGTTTTTTGACTAAGTTGAAATAAAGCATGTTGGAACCTAAGGGGACTAACCTAGGGTCTCAGGGGCTAATAAGCCTTGCCTACGCTGTACACATAGAGACCACGTAGTTCGACCATTTGACTCAAAGCATTAATTTTTTTTGGATAAACAACATTGATAATCTGGATTGATATTCCACTTCTATGTCTAGAGGATATGTTGCGGGAAATTGACTTGAACTAGCTATGAGTTTCAAGAAAATGTTGATATCTTAGATTGTTTGAGTGAAGGAATAACCTAATGATGTTTTTTTTTGTGTTTTCCAAATGTTTTTTGATCTTTTGTGGTTTTCTAGATGTTTTTGGATTTTGGATTTTTTTATTGTTTTCTAGATGTTTTTTGACATTTTGTTGTTTTCATGACCATGATAGGATGCTCAAAGATCTAATCCATGACCAGCCTTTGGAAATTTCCCCCAGTTGTAGACAAGACGAATTTCCTTTATTAATGACAAGCCATGGTTGGATATATTGTTTTATTATGAAATGGATGAGTGGATGTTGTGGATAGTACCAATAGATAATGATGTAAGTTTTATTCAAACATAGCACCTATTTTCTAGGTTTTCATTATAGTACTATTCTAGGAGCGCCAAAAAGTGGTTTTCACTCAGAGAATATTTTATTTCTCTTTACCATTTTTCTTACTTTTTTTTATTTTTTTGTATTTTTATATTTTTTCTATTTTTTTGGATTTTTACCCTCTTTCCTGGGGTATTTTGACATGCTTCATGTGTAGACTTTCTTGAGGTGGCTATTGTTCAGGGGTTTGGCTAGGGGTTCTCCTTCAGGAGTAGCCAACTGATATGCCCCAGAGTCGTAGCTTACTATGATGATGGACGGGCCTAACCAATTGGGTTCAAATTTTCCTTTGTCATCCTAATTTAGTTGTACCTTTTGATTCTCTTTGAGGACTAAGTCACCAACTTGAAATTTCCTATCCTTGATCCTTTTTTCATAGTTTTTTTGAGCCGATTATGATACACCTGCAGATGGTTTAACGTGCTCAAACACTTTTCATCTAGGAGCTCTAATTCATTTAGTCTAGCTACCTTGTATTCCTCATTGCTGACCATGCCTTTCAATGAAACTTACAATGAGGGGATTTCAACCTCGATAGGTAAAACAACCTCAGATCCATAAACCAAGGAAAATGGTGTGGAACCAGTAGGTGTTTGGATGTTGGTTCGATAGGCCCATAAGGTTGGGTTTAGCTGCAAATGCCAATCATGGCCAACTTCATTAACAGTCTTTTTGAGTATTTTCAACATGGTTTTGTTAGACACCTCAGCTTGACCATTTCCTTGGGAATAATAGGGCATGTAAAATCTATGTTGGATAGAAAATTGGAAACAAAGTTCTTGGACATCCTAATTTTTGAATGGGGTGCCATTGTCTGTTACTATCATTTGGGGCATTCCATACCTACAAATTAGATAATTCAAAATGAATTTTGATATCTGATTGCCAGTGATATAGGTCAATGGAATTGCCTCTATCCATTTAGTAAAATAATTTGTTGTTGTGATAATGAATTTGTGCCCATTGGATGAGGCAGGTGATATCTTGCCTACCAGGTCTAATCCCCATTGCGAGAAAGGCCACGGTGTGAGGATGGGTCTCAGTTCTTGTGTTGGTGCATGAACAAGATCATTGTGTTGCTAACATTGTCGGCACTTTTTGGAGTATTAAAGGCATTCCTATTCCATGGAGGGCCAGTAGTATCCTATTTTGTGCAGTTTCTAGACTAGGTTAGGTCCGATAGAGTGGGATCCACAAATACCTTCGTGTACCTCTTGTAAGGTCGTTTGTGCTTCTTTTGTGTTAAGGAATCAGAGTGACATACCATCTAGACTATGACGGTATAGGGTATCTCCTAGGATGGTAAAATAGGAAGTTCTACGGGTGAAGGTTTTCTTTTGGGTGGTCGTTATGTCAGTTGGTATGATACCGTGTTGGATATAGTCAAAAAACATCTTGGTACCATGGGGAGTTAGGACCAACAACAACACATACCAATTCTAATTCTGGGATGTCAAATGCAGGCACAAGCAGCTGTTCTACGAGGAACTCGTACTTAGGCACATTTTGTGGAATATCAAGAAGTGAGCCTATTGTTGCCATTACGTTAGTAGCTCTATTTTTGATTCATGGAACTTGCTCAAAAGTTATTTTGACAAAGTAATCCTTGAAGTTTTCCACCATCCTTTTATATGGCATCAATTTGTCATCTATGGTTTGGTACTCATCATTCACATGTCTGATCACTAATTGAGAGTCTCTAAAGACGTGTAGCTCCTTTATTCTCCATTCAATAGCCATTTTTAGCCAAAGCTTCATATTCTGAGATGTTGTTTGTGCAAGGGAAAGCAATCCTATAGGCCTTGGGTATACTATCTCCCTATGGTGTAAGAAATAGAATACTTTCTCTAGAGCCATGCTGAGTGTGGGATCTGTCAAAGTAGAGAGTCCAATGGCCTGTCTATTTTGTCATCAAGATACTCTCATCTAGAAATTCCACCGTGAGAGGTTTGTGATCATCTATGGGTGCTTCATCTAGTTGGTCTGCTATGACTTGTCCCTTGATAGCTCTTCTATCCACATACTCTATGTCAAATTCACTCAAGATCATCACCCATTTGGTGATTCGACCTGTTAGGGATGCTTTTGCTAGTAGGTACTTGAGTGGGTCTACATTGGAAATCAGCTTGACTTTTTTGTTCAGGATATAGTGTCTCAACTTTTGTGTTGCAAATACAACTGAGAGACATGCTCTTTCTATGGGTGAGTAGTTTAGTTCATAGCCCATCAATGTTTTGCTGATGTAGTAGACCACCCTTTCTTTATTGTCATCATCAAGTTGGGCTAGGAGAGCTCCCAATGCTGCTTGTGTGGTAGACACATATAATATCATTCCCTTGTTTGGAACAAGTGGCATGAGTACGGGAGGAGTAAGTAAGTATTCCTTGACCTATTGAAATGCTTGGTCACATCTTACATCCCAGTTGAAGGTGACATCCTTGTGTAGGAGATGAGTAAAAGGGTGACATTTGTCTACTAGTTTTGCGATAAATCACCTGATGGACTACAAATTTCCTTGTAAACTCCTTAGTTGTTTCAATGTTTTTGGTATAGGCATCTCTAGAATAGCTTGTACCTTTGTAGGATCTACCTTGAACCCCCTTCTTGATACTATGTACCCTAATATTTTGTCGGATGTTACTCTGAACACATATTTCTTAGGGTTGAGTCTCATATTGTACTATTTAATTTGATCAAAAACCTTTTCCAAGTTTGTCAAGTGATTTGCCCTTTTGACTGACTTTGCTATAATGCCATCCACATAGTCCTCCATGATGGTGTGAACCATATCATGGAATATGGTCATCATTTATCTTTGATATGTTGCTCCTACATTCTTTATGCCAAATGGCATTACATTCCAGCAAAATGTTCCCCAAGCACAAGTATATGATGTTTTGTGTTGGTCATCTGGACAAATCTTTATCTGGTTGTATCTAGAGAAACCATCCATTAAGGATAGCATCTCATGCCCTACTGTTAGATCCACAATCATGTCTATGCTTGGTAATGGGAAGTCATCCTTTGGACAAGCCTTGTTCAGGTCCCTGAAATTTGTAAATATTTTGATGCCCTAGTAGGCTTTGATATTGGTACTAGATTGGATATCCATTGTGGATAGTCGATGGGTCTGATGAAACCCACATCTAATAGTTTCTTTAGCTCTACCTTTACCAGTAATGCAATCTAAGGATGCATTTTTCTAAGTTTTTTCTTGATAGGCTTTGCTCCAGGCACTATGGCTAAATGATGTACCACTAATGTCAAATCTAGTCCAAGCATGTCAGCATAGGTCTAGGAAAATTTTACCTTTCTCTCATTGATGAAAGCTGTGAATTTTTCCTTCTCTTCAGGATCAAGTGATGCCACTTGGTATGTTATCTTTGGGTCTTCTGACGTTCCAACATTTATGGGTTTTGATTCTTCTACTAAGAGCGTGGATCTTTCCTGATATTCTGATATGGGGAGATTCAACCCTCCATCCTTGGGTGCCTCTGGGAGGTTTTCACCTTTGGATGCATCCTTTATTTTCTTCTTTTTTGGATCCGATAGAGCCACAATGTGGTTTTCCCTAGGGGGTCTCATTCTTGTGTTAGCTCTTTCGCTTTTGCGACTGGAAGATTCAATCTCTCCACCAAAGTATGCCTCATGTTCGAGCTCCATGATGAACCTTGCTTTGTGATCACCTACTAGTATATCTATTTGAAGTCCCATGAACTTCGCGGTTGCCTCATCATTCTAGAATTGATCCAAAACATGTGTATGTTGTTGTTGATCCCAATCTATGAGTTGTGGGTAACAAAGTGGGAGGCTATAATTTTGGTCCACAAAAATTATGGAGGTGGTTGAAAGGGTTAATATGGCTCTGGTGTCTTTCTCCCACTAGACATCTAAGTCGTCATTGCTGGAAGTAGAGGAATCATATCCGATGATGAAGGAAGGGGAGTCCCACTCGTATTCTTTAGAATTAGTTCTGGAATGATAGTAGATGTTGGGAATGGTCTCAATGGCTTGGAGAGGTACCCTATCAATGTGAAAGTTTTCAAACAGGTCTTCTATAGGTAAGTCATTGTCTATTATATGGTAGATATCCAGTGCCTCAATGTTAGCCTAAGTTTCCTTTTTCTTATAAGAGGTTCTTTTGGTCTTTGGAGTAACCACTTCTTTTGGATTATAACCTAGTCACATATTCTTGTGTCTCTATTCCACTATTATAGGCTCCCATTGGCATTGTTTGTGTAGCCCCAGGCCACCGGTTCCTTGATATCCCATGTGTTTCACTATTCGATAGCCTCTACTGTTAGGATCAATAGTTTTTTGCTTTTCTATCTCCTTTGCATCTTCTTTGTAGATCATAGATGAAAAATCGTCTTGGAAGACTTCTTCATCCTGCATGTCCCCCCACTTGGTGAAAATCGTGGGTTTAGCTATCATTTGTACCTTTATAGCATGTTTGATCTCTTTTGGCCCTCCATATATTTTGGGTGTTGGTGGAAGCATGCCAATGCAAAATGCTTGGCTAAAATGATAGTTTCCATTTCCTTTGTCAAGTACTTGAATCTTGGATTTCATTTTTGGTTTCTCACTTGGTGTGTTCTTGGTTGAAGTTGATGGTAGAATGGAAGGGTCAATATATGAGAAAGGGTGGAAGGTTATATAATTACTAGGAATATGTTGGATTTTGTTATATTTCTCCTCTAGCTTTGTACAGAAGTGGAAAGGCTTAGGGTCAGCATATAGGGTTACCTCTTTTCCTTCATGGGGAAATTTTAGGGACTTGTGAAAGGTGGATGGTACCACTTGTAATGCATGGATCCAAGGGCTTCCAAGGAGAAGGTTATACGATAATTCAAGATTGAGCACTTGACATGTTTCCATGAGGACCGGTCCTATCTGTACAGGTAGCCTGACTATTCTTTCAGAATTTATTTCAAGGTCATCGTAGGCCCTTATGGTGATACTTTTGCCTTTATCTATCATGTCATCAAAATACCCCAACAGTTTGACAAACTTTAAGGTACATATGTTTAAACTTGCACCATTATCTATCAGTACTCGTTTGACCATGGTTTTATGAACACCAACCTCTATGTAGATGGCTTGGTTGTGGAATGTTCTTTGGGGTAGATCTTTCTCTGAAAAGATTAAATGATTACTTGTTGTGATCTTTCCAACCATGGCTTGGAATTGACTAGGATCGAGGTTGTTAGGGACTAACGCTTCTAATGCCTTTTCAAGTATCTCTTTATGTGCTGGTGATATTTTTAGCAAATCTAGGATCGAGATTAAAGCGGGGGTTTTCTTCAGCTATTCCACAATGTTGTAGTCATTGGATGACTTTATTGTGGGTTTAGGAGGGGCTTCTTGTATTGTAACTCTCCCTTGATGGGTAGTTACATTACAATTGTTGTATCCCCCTTGTATAGTTAATACGTTTTCCCTATTGTCATCAACTTGAGATAGAGTTCCTAAAACCATGTCCCCGTAGGTATAGTTGGCATTATGGTAACCTTGGTCTTTTCCCTTGTCATTCCTTTTCTAGTGGTTTTGGATTGGGTTGTTGTATATCTGCATATCCTTATTCCCAGGACGATGTTCGACATCTACCTCCCCTTTGTCTATCAATTCTTGGATGAGGTGCTTGAGTCTCGTGCAATTGTTCGCGGTGTGTCCTTTGATCTTGTGAAATTCACAAAAGTCATTTTCATTGTACCACGATGTTTTAGAGTTAGGATCCTCATAATTTTGGCGATCATTAGGCTTGATTAAGTTCTATTGTACAATTTTTCGCATGTTGTCTCAATAGATTCTCCTAGTACCATGAACTGTCTCCTTGGTTGGTCATATTGCTTTTGTTGTCCTCCCTGATTTGTCTATTGGTTTACAACCTGATTGTTTTTGGGATAGGTTATTTGGTTGCTTTGTGTGTTATTGGGACCATAGCTTGTCTGTGCTACCTACGGTTTGTTTTGAGGCACGTTCGGTGTATTCCATAGTGCTCTTGTGTCAACTACTCCATCATTTGTAACATTTTTCTTCTTAGCCTAGAATTTAGGTTTTTCGTTTGAATTGGAGGGATTATCTTTTGAGCTATTCATCTTGAGGGATCCCCTAGAAATGAATGCTCTCTCAATATTTAATCCCTTCTCGATGATTTCCTCAAAGTTTGTTGGACATAACATTGTGAGTTGATAGTTGATCTCAGGTAAGACGTTAGTAATGAATATGTCCACCAACTCTTTGTTAAGAATGGGCCACTTACATCTACTATCCTTGTGTCTCCATCATTGTAGGTAGGAGGTAAATGACTCTCCTTGATTTTTTTTATTGTGGATAAGCTTGTGATGGTGACATCTTGTTCAATGTTGAAGGAGAAGTGACTTATGAATTTTTTAGATAGTTCATCGAAGGTTTTGACTGTCGGTGTCAAATGAGTGAACCACTCCATAACATGGAATGTAAGGCTGTGTGGAAATAGTCTCATGAGGTATGAGTAATTGTGTCGTACTTCCATGCATGATATGGAGAAATCAGGTATATGTTCTACTGGGTCCCCTCTCCCTTTATATTTGTTATCAAATTTGGGTATCTCAAAATTCTTGGGAAAGGGTATTGTAGTGATGGATTGATCAAATGGGAATGGGAAGATTTCTTGAATGGTATAGGTTTTCTTTTATTTTCTAGCTTGCATGCCTGGTACTTGTTGTGTGACAGCCTCTAGTTTTATTTCTATGTCCGTTTTTGGCACATTCATTTGTGATTTTGTGTATAACAGCCTTGTTGTCCCATCATGTTTTGATCATATATCGGGTATTGTGATGGTATAGGACCTTGGCAACTGTTCTAGACATAGAGTGGGTTAGGTCCTTACTGGGTGTAAGGAGGGTTAGCTCCTTGTTGCTAAGATGAAGTGTACTGAAGGTTACCCTATTGATGTGTTAACGAGACATCTTGTTGATGGGATGAATTGGGAGGAGTGACCTATGGCATACCTTGTTGTTGGGAAGGACTAAATTGAAGGTTACCCCGTTGATGGGATGACTGAAGAAGGGTGCTTTGTGGCACACCTTGCTGCTGGGAAAGACTAAAATGAAGATTACCCTATTGATGCGTTAGCAAGACACCTTGTTGATGGGAAGACTGAAGAAGGGTGCTCTATGGCACACCTTGCTCTTGGGAAGGACTAAAATGAAGGTTACCCTGTTAATGTGTTAGTGGAACACCTTGTTGATGGGATGACTAAAGAAGGGTGCTATGTGGTACATCTTGCTATTGGGAAGGACTAAAATGAAGGTTACCTTATTGATGCGTTAGAGGGATACCTTGTTGATGGGATGACTGAAGAAGGGTGATATGTGGCACACCTTATTGTTGGTATTGTTGGTTTAGAAGGGGACCCTGTGGTCCACCTTGTTGGTGGTACTAATTGTTCGAAGGGGGACCTTGTGTTCTGCCCTGTTGATAGTACTGATTGTTCATAGGGGTCCTTGTGTTCCACCTTGTTGATAGTATTGATTGTTCGGAGGGGGGCCTTGTGTTCCATCTTGTTGATAGTATTGATTGTTCTTGGAAGGGTCGACACTTGAAGTGTTTTGAAGTATATATTGTCTAGGAGGTGGATTGGTGTTTTGTGGTTCATACTAGGATGGCCCTCCTTGATACAGTTGCACCACTGTTGCTTGTTCAATTTGAGTTGGTTTTCTGAGCAAAGGGTTCTCTTTAGGTTGACCATTGTTTTGTGAGAACATGGGTGGCATGTTTGGCATCTCTAGAGGTTCAGGTTATTTGTCTCACCACTGAGTTATCCCCTAAGGGAATAAGATTGGGATCCTTGAGAGCCTCTGCATTGAAGTCCACTAGTAATTTAGCACCACTTTGTGCTAACTTGAAGAAATAGGAATTTGGGTCCTTTCTCAACAACCTATCCACTAGTTTGAGAACCTTGGGGTTGATAGAATGTTCAAATAGTTTCTCCTCATTTATCTCTTCATTTGTATCCACCTTCTCTACAATTACTCTGTTTGGGTCCTAGTTGTTTTGTTCCACCTCCTTTTTTTTGGTTTAGTTCTTCCTCACTGAAGGTGTCTCTATAAATGGGCCTCTTCTAGGGTGTCTCAAGGTCGCTTGGCCTATAGCCCCATGGGTTACTTTCATCATTCATAGTATTGGATGGTGGGATGTTAGTATTGTTCTTGCTTGCTTCCATTCTCTTTTTGTGTTGTGATCTTGTGGTTGTCATAAACAACTTGGGTCCCTTGTGAGAAAGTTGTGTAATGTTTGAACTATCTAGTTGTCTCCAATCCTGAAGATCCAATGTTGTCCTAAATGAGTGGATAGATGTGGGTATGTAAACCTGTTCAGTTCCTCCTAGCTCGGGCGTAATAGTTTCTTAACAAGAGATGGCGATTGTGGTAAAGTATGATGTCCAACTTCCTACTAAACTTGGAATTACGGTTCCTACATCTGAGATGGTGAGATGTAGATATTCCCCTATGGATTTTGATTTTGTGATAGATCATTTAGGGGAGTTTAAGATCATGATTATGTGAGATATTGGAACTGTTGGAAAAGACCTGGATTCTAGCAGTAGTAGAAGGAATACAAGTTTGGATTGTGCCTCGAAGCACATTTGTAGAAGTTGTATACCAACCTAGTTCTAGTTTCGTGAAGTTCCCAAAGGTGTTTCTTGAGAGCTTTTGGACTAAGATGTCTAAGTCAGAAATGATGACCTACAGACTTTACTTTAGGGATCCTGACTTTGCGTGAGATCATGGAGGAAAGAGGATATTTATTGCCATGTGGGTGGTGGTAACACATGTCCTTTGACTGCTATGTCTACTTTCTCTTCCTCTTTGTCTAAGATGGTTGATGCGGTGAGAAATTGGCAGGGTGATTTGTTCTTCTCAAATATGAAGGTTTTCAAACTACTTATGATGTCAATTTGGGCACCTTCAATGTATGTGTTACCTGGTTTAAAGATTATTGCTACAAGGTCTGGTTTTTGAATTAGAGCGGTAGGTCGCCAAATGGTCATAAGGTGTGATGGTGTTTTGGGATGATTGCTATGAAGCTCAAGACCTTAAGGTTTGAGTGCTATTTTGGAATGTGGCTACTTTTTGGAAATCAAAATGTTGAAGAACTAGAGTCAATATTCCACTTCATTGTCTAGAGGATATGTTGAGGGAAAGCTTACTTGTACTATCTGTGAGTCCCAAGTAACTATTGATATCATAGATTTCTAAGTGAAGGAATGACCCTAATGATTTGTATGATTTTGATTTTCAATAAATAGGATGGGAATAATGGATGTGAGACTTATCTGGTTTTCCACTTATTTTGTTCGAACCATGACCCTATAACCTTGGTTTGTTTTCCCCAAGTGTCAGCAAGATGTTCAAGACTGTGAGCTAGAACGACAATTGTAACCTCGGTGTGTTTCTATAAAATGCTAGGACTATTTAGGAAAACGTGATCTTCTATTTGGAAAATGCAAGGATCTTAGTAGCAAGTGCGTTGTTTTTCTCAAAAGCAAATTCAAGGAAATAAAGCAAGTGCACGGATCCCATAGCAATTGCTCATTTTCTATCACAAGCAATTGATTTTTTTTAGTGGATTTTCTTGGGACAACAAACGAATGTACTAAAATTTTGGCTACTACTAAGAAATTGTGGCATTTGCACTAGAATTGATACACTTGCTCAGGTTTTGTGAAAAATGGTCTCCATGTGTTTTGTTTCCTTTGTGTTTTGGAGTATGGAAAATTATATAACAACACTGGATTGACTCCAACAAGCATGGACTTTTTGTGACCTGAATATCTATAGCTTCATTTGTAAAATCACAACACCAAAGCCATAGTTCCCTAATGTTTACTTTGATTTGATGTAACATGAAACAAAAGCCTAAATATCTGGAAACCTTGAAGGAAATCCTCCAAGGAGTGTAAATAAGGGGCTTTTTCTCAAAAGCGTACACCAAGTCAAAGGGTTTGTGGTTTGACCATCGTGTTCAGTGTTTGTTTTGATGTGTTCTTTCTCTTTAAATCAAGCATTGAATTTGATGTTTTGGATTGTTTTGAAATGTATTTTGGGAAAGTTTAACATCAACAAACATTTACAAACCTAGTGGAGAGAAACCATCCTTTAGGTGGGCCCGCCTCATGCTCCAAAGAGATGATTTTACATGTGATTTATGGCGTGAGCCTGTAGTTAGAATTGACAAGTAACTTCTCAGAAGTAAATTCCGATGCACCACTTTCAAAGAATGTTTTGGATAATAGGGTGGCTTCTAAAACAATTGGATCTTAGTGATGTTCTGGGGATATTATTTTTAGGCACCTATACATGCGACATTTTTTTCAATTAAGAACACTCCCAACCCTTACAGGTTTTTACGCATCACAAGGATACTGAGAGAGAATACGCCAGTATAGGACATCAACACTTGGCTAGTGATGAACTTTCCTCAAACTCACAAAAAAATTATATAGCGGTCCAGAACGAAATTACTACTTGGGTTGCCTATGAGTTCTCCTACGTGGGAGTTTCCTCAAGTAGGCAGGCCCTCTAAAAAGGTATGCTTGAAAAGAAAGGTGTGAAGCTCAAAAAAAAATTCGCTCACCCAAGATCACCAAAAGGTGTGAGGGGAGAAGAAAAAAAATTAGCTTGCCAATCAATGAATACACGACATACACTTCATATCAAATTGATTCATTTTAAACACCTCAAGCGGTGTTATCCCCAAAAATATGTGAATAATATAAACAACTTGTTCTTTTTATTTTTGCACCAATATGAAGTGTTCAGGACATCAAGCAGTTAAGAAAGCAATGGTGTAAAAACAACAAGAATAGTTTGTTCATTTTTTAAGCCCCAAAATTGAAGTGTTTCTAATAAATCAGGCTTGGTTCTAACTTTGGTCAACAAAAAGTGAATCGAGCATACGTAAAAAAAAATAGAAACCATTTTGCATTCCTTTTATACACCAAAATTAAAGTTCCTAATTATGAAAACATGAAATGTGTTCATTTTTAGAGCCCAAAATTGAAGTGTTTTTGTTCTTTTTATGAGCACCAAAATAAGAGTTCCTAATGTTAGAAAGCTTAAAATTGGTTCAATTTTAATAGCACCAAAACAAATGTGAGTTTGTCTTGTTCTTTTTAGAGCACCAAAATCAAATTTTCCTATTTTAAGAAAGCTCAAAAGTTGTTCAATTTTAAGAACACCAAAACCAAATGTGAGTTTGTGTTGTTCATTTTTAGGGCACCAAATTTAGATGTTCCTAAATTTAAGAAAGCTTTCAAAATTGGTTCATTTTTATCAACACCAAAACCAAATGTGAGTTTGTGTTGTTCATTTTTAGAGCACCAAATTCAAAATTTTCCTAAGTTAACAAAAAATATTTGTGGATATGTAAATCTTGGACTGATCGTCTTCCCTACAAAAAACAAGTTAGAGTCATGTAAATCTTGCATCCAAATTCGTTAATACCTTTTACACATTCAAAAACAAGGAAACATTAGTGGAAAAATTCATTACAATAGTGCAGGATCCATACACTTGTCTGTAAGAGCAACTGCTCAGTTCTTAGAGAAAATGCTCGGAAAAAAATATGCAAAAGTGCCCTATTAGAAACAAATGCTCAAATTTGTGAGCAGATGCTACCACTGTCCAAAGAAAATGGAAATTTTTTGGAGAAAAAGTGTTGATCTTGTTGCAAGTGCGTAGTTCCCATGGCAAGTGTGCAGTTCTTGTTGCAACTGCTCAATTTTCTTGCCAGTCAAGTGCGCAGGTTTTCTGGGCAGTGTGTGAAAGCTCCTTTAAGTGTGTTTCTGGGACCTGTAACTTCAAAATTAGCTCAAATGAACATTAGTGTATGGGACAAGGGTCCCACCAGGCATGCCAAAATGTGTGAGGGGGGAAATCATCAGATGCTAAGCAAGATTTAGTGTGCTTGAAAAGAAAATCTAAACTAAGATCAAACACATCAATCTAAGATCTAATCCTGCACATATGAAATGAAAATAAGCTATTGAAAACATAATTAGGAAATCTATGATTACCAAAATGAATGAAAACAACAAACAAAGTGTTACCATCCCATAGTGGAGTGTACTCACCTGATGTTGGATTGTTCTTATCATCGCGAATCCTCCATAATTCATGAAAAGCTTGATGAATGATTGCTTGATGTTGATTGAAAAAAGGTTGAAGCTTTATCAATGGTGATTGTGACAACACTTCATTGCATAAGGTATGTTGATTCTTCGATCCTTTTTTGTGAGGAGAGAGGTTTTTTATATAGGAAATGAGATTTCAAATCAATGATCAGGATTCAACAATGTTGGATCAAGATCAATGGTTGAAAAGTGTTCAAAGGATTTATACATGAGAAGATTGTGCAAAGTTGATTGCACAATTTGTGTGATTGAAGAATAGATTGGCTAGTCAGGGTTTAGTTACGAAATCGATGGTTTAGTTAGCAAATTAGATGGTTGAGTTAGCAAATTGGATGGTTGAGTTAGCAAATTGGATTGCTTAGTTAGCAAGAATAATTTTCTCAATCAGAAAGTGGGTGAGGAATTATGAATTAATTGATTTAATTAATTAATTAATTCCTTTTTTGGGAGTTGAACGTGCAAATCAAGTTTGACTTTTGAAAATAAAGTTGCATTAGTTTGATTTGATTTTTGATAATTGATTTGAATAGTTTGATTTATTTATTCAAATTTTGGAGGGAAAGTGTGTTAATTAAATTATTATGATTTAATGATTCAATTAAATTAGAGGAATAAGGTGAATTAGTGACATAATCAAATAATTGACATTGTTTGACTAATCAGGACAAAATAAAATTAGATTAGGACTTCATTAAATAAATGTAATTTATTTAATTGGTCAAAATGATGAAAAATTCAATTAATCAAATAATGTCGTTTTATTTAATTAATAACAGAATTAGCATTTTTAGGACTTCATTAAATAAATAAAATTTATTTAATTTTTCAAAAATGATGAAAAAGTGAATTAATTAAATAATGTTGTATTATTCAATTAATAGAGGAAACAGGGTTTTGGATGTTTGATGTTGTGTGATGTTCTGGGATATTGCGGGATGATTTTGAGATGTTTGGGGGCATTGCGGGATGATTTTGAGATGTTCTGGGATGATTTCAAAACGTTTCAAGATGTTTCAGGTTGATTCTAAGATGTTCTAAGACATTACAGGTTGATTCTGAGATGTTCTTAGATGTTTTGGGTTGATTCTAAGATGTTCTGAGACATTCTGGGTTGATTCCAAGATGTTTCAAGACATGGCAGGATGTTATGGGATGTTGTTCGATGTCGTTTGATGTCGTTCAAGGTGTGTAATAGGTGTTAGGTCAATTTTACATGTCTACAATACCCTCCATCATAAATCCTATATTCTCAACCATATACCTTATACCCTCAATTGTAAACCTATACCCTTGACCCTATATACACAATACTCTTAATCCTAAACCTCATACCCTCAATATTATACCCTAAACCCTACACCCTAAGCCATAAACCCTATACCTTATACCCTCAATTGTAAACATTATACCCTATACCTTATACCCAATACCCTCAACCCTAAATCCTAAACCCTAAAACCTAAACCCTAAACCCTAAAACCTAAACCCTAAACCCTAAACCCTCAACCCAAAACCATATACCTTATACCCTCAATCATAAACCTAATACCCTCAACCAGGTATACCCAATACCCTCAATCCTAAACCATATACCCTATACACTCAACCATATACCATCAAACTTGAATATTAAACCCTCAACCCTAAACCATATACCTTATACCCTCAATCGTAAATCTTATACCCAATACTGTCAACCCTAAAGCCTGAACCCTATACCCTTAAAGTTAAAGCCTAAACCTTATACCCTTAGCCATATACCCTAACCATCAACCTTAAACCATATACCATATACCCTCAATCATAAACCCAATACCCTCAACCCTATACCCAATATCTTCAATCCTAAACCCTATACCCTATACCCTATACCCTCAATTCTAAACACTATCCCTCAACCATAGGCCCTAAATCCTATACGCTAAACCCTCAACCATAAAATTCATACCCTCAACCTAAACCCTATACCCTTAACCCTATACCTTATAACCTCAACCCTAAACCCTATACCCAATACACTTAACCCTATACCCAATACACTTAACCCTAAACCCTATAATACCCTCAACCATATACCCTAAACCCTATACCCTCAACCCTAAACTTGATACCTCATGCCCTCAACCCTACACCCTTAACCTTATACTCTACACCCTTGATCCTATACCTTTTAACCTCAATCGTAAACCCTATACCCTTGACCCTATATACACAATACCCTCAATCCTAAAGCCTAAACTCTATGCCCTCAACCCTAAATCCTAAACCCTATACCCTCATTCCTATACCCTAAACCCTATACCCTCAACCCTTAACCCTATACCTTATACCCTCAACCATAAACCTAATACCCTCAACCCTAAAACTTACACCCTCAATCCTATACCTTATATCCTCAACTTGGAAATGCTACAAGAGGAAAAGGAACTTTTAGTCCACTCATAGATGTGGGTGAATGGAAAGTATCTGAAATTCATTGTTAAAAGTGGAAGTAAGTTTTTTTTTATATCTACTAATTGTTTTAAGAGATTGAACCTATAGACAACACTGCACCCACAACAACAATTCATGGGATGAGTGAGCTAAGGGTAAAATATTTAGGTAGGTAGATAATTTTTGTTCATAGAAGTATCAAATAGTAAAGGTAATTTGTCAACATATTATTTCTCAAATTAGAGAATTTATATTAGTTTTGTTAGGACCTAAGGAGGTAAGATTAGTTATAGTAATCACTCATGCCAAAATAACCATTATGAAAACCCAAAAAAATGTATATGGAATAGATATTATTAAAGGGAATCAAGATGCATTCACCTCACTAAAAAAGGAAACCCTACACTATCACATACAAGATTTTATTGATCTCATTCCAAGAACACCATTACCAAATGGGTCATTAGATATAGAAGATGAATCTTAGAGAATGAGAAAATTGAATGATAGACTTAGGAATTGATTCAAAAGGGTCACATTGGACCAAGTGCCTCACCATTTCAAAACTTAATTACTCTTTCTAAGAAGAAGGATGGAAATTGATTCCTCTACATTGACATTTGAGCTTTGAACAATATCACTATAATTAATAGGTATTCAATTCCTTGCATTGATGGCCTCTTTGATAAACTTAAGGGGGGTAATTTTTCACTATAGATTGGGTACCACCAAGTTACCATTGATTCATTAGATGTATGAAATAAGTTACCATTGATTGATTAGATGTATGAAATAATACCTTCAAATCTAAATGTATTTTTCAAATGGATAGACTTTCTCTTTGGCTTGACAAATATACATACCACCTTCATATGAGTGATGAATGACACACTCAGGCCTCTAAATATTTTCATTGTTAATTTTTATATTTAGATAGCATACTCATATTAAGCAATACATATATTAGGAAAATCTACATCATGGTCAATATACACTTTCAACTCAACAATAGCATGAGCTCTATGATAATAATTTAGAAAAGTATTCCTTTAGTATGGAAAGGATTTAGTACCTTAGATACATTATGAACAAGGATTTTGTTTATATGGAACCTAAAAAGATAGAGGTACTTAGAGATTTTCCATCTCATAAAATAACATAAAACATTATAAACTTTTAGGATCGTCCAACTTTTATTACAATTTTGTGTAACTAGGATTCTTGCACTTGACATGAACAATGAACCAAGCATTCAGGTGAGAGTAAAATATGAATTCCCTTAGATACAGAGACTATAAAAACCATTCACACAATTGAAGTAGAGACTTTATTTAAGACTTACACTAGTTCTTATTGATTTTAAATAGTCCTTTGAAATCAAGGTTGATGCCTCCAAATATGCACTTGGAGTAGTTTTGACTCAATGTGATCATCTAATTTCCTAACATGTAGTGAGATTTTATCTAATGCTATGTATAGACACCCCATGTATGACAAGGAGTTATATAAATTATGTTGGAAGTTTTTGTTTTCATTGATGCCAAAATATCTATGTTGTTGCATTGATGTCAACCTATGGAGAGGCTTTGATTGGTTGTATTATGTTGTCATTAGTAGTCTCACTGATGTCAACCTCTAGTGTTTCCTTGATGAGAAAGTGCTTGTGGATGTTCAACCTCTTGTGTGGTTGAGATGCTAAGAAGGTGTTGTAGATGATAGAATGATGCTTATGGTGCTTGGTTTCCAAGTGCTTTTGAGAAAATTTGAATAAAAGAGGAAACCATGTGGTAAAGAGTGTTCAGTGTGGAAAAGTGGTGTTCGGTGTTTTTCTCTACATTTATTCATGGTTGAAGATATGCTTGTATGGTTAAGATATTTTGATCATAGGTGTTCAAAGGTGCTATATCTAGAGTTTCATGTTTTGGATCGTTTTGTAGAAGTTGTGTTCACTAGTGTGTGAATTGTGATGCAGTGTTATCTAGGAGAAATGGTTTTACTCCGCATTTCTCCATGTTGTGGTTTTAGGTCTTGCAGATTTGAGAATGTGCTTATATTGTTCATATCTATCTTCATTATTAGTTGTTTGATTTTTGGTGGTCCACAAGGTTGGATTCATGAGTTATAATATGTGGAAGGTTACATGGGTGTACAAAATGAATATGTTCTTCTGGTGTATGTTTTCATGAATGATCTGTTGGATTTTAGGGTGTTGATGGAATATTCCAGATTGTGTTTAAGTGTTGTGTGTGGTTCACAAGTCGTCTTTGGTTCAGAGGAATCATCTACTTAAAATTTTAATGGTGTTAACATAGGTTCAGTCGACCTTGGGTGTTTACACTAATTGCACATATGCTTCGGTGTCTGTGGAAGTGTGGCATGATGTGTTTATATGGATTTAGGTCCAAGTTAAGGTGTGATGTGGTTCACCTTCATTCCTCTCCACTACAGGAATATTTTGGTGCCAACCTAATTTACATTTACACACTTGAGGTGCATAGCCAACCTTGTAGATTGTTTTCAAGGTTAAGGATGGTATATATATGTGTGATGAATTGATGGAGAATGTGTGTGGAGAGTGTGTGGTGTGAAGTTTTGAGATGTGAAGTGTGAAAATGAAAAATGAAGTGTGAGATTTAATTCCTAATACTACTAGAAGCAATGAGCAGAAGGTGTCTACATTCTTCAAAGAGGTTGTGAATGTTTTGGTGAAGCGGTAGTGGATCTTTTCTATTGTTCTGAGATGGATCTCTCATTGTAACAATCTTCTATCTTCTTCTTTCTAATTTGGAAATGAGCCCTTCTTTCTTTTGGGTAGTGAGCCTATTGTATTCAGTGTTACAGTTACTTTATATTATGAGCTAATTTTCATCATGGTTTTTCCCTTATCGGGTTTTCCACGTAAATCTGGTGTTCTCATGTGTTTGGATGTGTTTGAATTATTGTTTCTCATGTTTATATTTTGCTAATACATGATAAGGGTTTAATGGTTGTTAAGGGTTTAAGAGGCTAATTCAAATCTCAATGTTAATGAGGGTTTTTGATGTTTTAATGTATAACTAATTCACTCGGGCTCTCAGTTGTCTTATGCATTCAACAATTGGTATCAGAGCTCAATTCCTTAGAAGAAATCTTAACTGTTTGAGGTAGATCTTGATGGAACACAAGGAGGTTCCTTTATTTGATGGATCAGATTATACATTCTGGAAGATCAAGATGGAAAATTTCCTTGTCTCCCTAGGGTTTGGAGTTTGGAAGTCAATTGAATATGGATATATAATTCCTACTAATGGACCGTCAACTGATGATGAGATCAAGGCTTATGAGAACAATGGAAAAGCAAGGCATGTTCTCCTGAGTGATCTTTCTAATTCAAAACTTATGAAGTTATGAGCTATAAATCTGCTAAAGAAATTTGGAAGAAGTTGGAAAGTGTCTGTGAAGGAGATGATAAGGTCAAGAAAGCAAAGATACAAAATCTGAAGACTAAGTTTGAAACCCTAAGAATGGTAGAAGGTGAAGATATTATAGGCTACATGCATAGAGTGGACAAAGTTGTCAATTCCATCAGAGGTCTTGGTGGAAAACTTGAAGAAGATGAGGTGGTAACAAAGATATTAAGAACTCTTCATAAATCATGTAGTCATAAGGTTTCTACCATTGCAGAATCTTAGAATTTAGATCATTATTCTAGAGATCAATTGTTTGGTGCTTTAACTACTTTTGAATTGAGAGATTTTGGTCCAAGTAATTCAAGAAAAGAGACTGCTTTTAAATTTGGAATTTAAGCAAAGAAGAATGAGGAATCAAATTTGAATGAGTTTGATTTTGTGAGGAGATTGAAAAAGGGCACTGGAAAATATAGAGGTAAGTTACCTTTCAAATGTTTAAATTGTGGAAAGATAGGTCATTATGCTTCAAGATGTCCAGTCAAAGCTTCAAATGATAAATTTAAGGAGAATAGAGGTAAATATGTTAAGAAAAGTTATTATGTTAAAGGAGATGCCAACATATCTGATGATGAATCTTATTACTCAGATGATGAAAGTTATGAATGCTTGTTCATGGCTTTAAATTTTGGAACTAATTTTTCCAACTCTGAGAGATGTATGAAGGAAGTTGCTCCAAAAGTAGGTCATGATGTTATAGGGACTATGGTGATTGCTTTTCATGCAAGAGAGGACAAAAACTACTAGATTATTGACAATGGATGCTCAAATCATATGACCGATGATAAGAGTAAGTTTGTTAAACTTGAGAATTTTGAAGGTGGTCTTGTTAATTTTGGTGTTGATACATCTACTAAGATATGTGGAAAGGGTTCACTAATTTTTGATGGAAAGCATAATACCGATGATGTTCTTTGTGTTAATGGGCTTCGACATAATCTTCTAAGTGTAGGACAAATGTGTAGTTGTAGTGTAGAAAATTGTACCTCTTTATAGGAGAAAGTACAATTTCACACTTGTTTGGACCTATTTTAGTGACTTAATATTTTATGCATTTTAAAATCCCATTATTAGGCCCCTAATGCCCTTTATTATGCATCCCAAGGCCTATTTTACTTAAATTTATTTAATTCTCGACACCACAACCTGCATTGAACAAATGTTAGCAATTAAATTAATGCCCTGACATTCTAGGAGTCTTGATGATTTAGGTTAGGACCCATTCGCCATAGGGAAAATGGGTCCTCATTAAATGCCCTAAACTCATATTTTGGTATGTTTTGGGTGGAATTTCAAAGTTTCAAATTCAAATTTCTCATGGCTTTCAGGATCTTATAATTGTAAAATTAGGAAGGAAGCCTATAAATCTAAGTTTCACATTCATTTTACACGAGACAAGAAACAAGAAAATAGTTTCACATGAGATCACAAGAATTTACATTCAAGAGCAAGGAGCAAGAAAAAGTGAAGTCTTGGAGAAACATTCTATTGTTTTTGTAGGTCTTCAATCTCGTTTTTCCATCAAAGATCAAGCATTATTGAAGAATTAATGATAGATGTCTATGGAGAATCATGATGGATTCTAGGTTTTGCGAGAAGCACTATGAGATTCAATCTGACCTAATGAAATATTTCCTAAGTGGTTCCATCTTCTATGATCATTCCATTTTTAGCCTAAAGAGATGTATAATCAGTTTCATTACTTATTAAGAAGATTTGAGGTCTCCTAAAGTAGGTCTTCCTCATTGTTCATGCTCATTTAGTCCATCCTATTCTAACACACTCGAGTAGGATTTCTTAGCATTATTAGAAATCTTAATCAAGTAGACACATTTAAGGTTAGGATTGCACACACATTTCATGTTTCAAATCTATGCTTTTCATTAAGGTTTAATTACCAAACTTGGGGTTTTACCAAAGAAAACCCCTATCCAAAAACAAACAAACAATTTTGTTTTGCAAAATTTTGAAAAATCTGGATTCAGGAGCGAAAGTTATAAGTTACAGGGAAGGATTGCAAGTCTTGGGCTTCAATCTTGAATCCAGAGTTTTTCATAAAAGCCTTCAAGGACCCATTCACCATAGGGTGAATGAGTCCCTATTAGGGTTAAACAAAAACAACTTTTGACAAGTGCACAACATTTATTACCTTTAGATTCTCCAAAAAGTTTGTTGGTTCCTTTTGTTTTATGTTAAATCTTCTAAATGCACTTTGTATATCTCTATTTGGAGTTTATTTTCTATTTTTAATCTTTCTCCTCAAAGTGATATGTTTGATCTACACCCCCATCCTTGCATAAAAGGGAAATTTGTAGATTCACACCTTAATTTGATTCATGTAAGGGTTGATTGTCATTTCATTGTGTGGATCTCATTTCCTAATGAATTGAGGAAAGGTAGGATCCCTTGTCCCTCTTTGGATCCACTTTTCCATTTTTGGGACACGCCTATTTTCCTTCATTTCATTTTGGTGAACCCGACCTTGTACAACAAAATTCTAAAAATTGGAGTCCTTTCAACCCTGGATCTTATTTTTGAAATATTTTGCATTAGGTTTGTATTAGTTGCATTAAATTTAGGGTTCTTTAATCTTGCATTAGTGAACATTTTATTTAGGGTTAAATTTGCATGTTTGTATTGCTTAAAATCACCAAAAATTAGAAAAAATGCATTAGATCTGAGTTTCTTTTGTGTAGTAGTAACATTGAAGTAATCATTCAATAATTTAGATTCATATTGCACATTAAAATTAGTCACATTTTTCATCATTCAACCTTAGTCAAACTTGCATTTAAAGACCTAAAATATTGAAAATTTGTTATAGAACTTCCTGTTATAGATCATAAACAACAAACACATAAGATCAACTCAAAAGTACAAAACTCAAATTTAAAAAGCCCTAATCTAGGATCCATTCACCCTAGGGCGAATGAGTCCCTGCACATGAATATTTAAAAAAAAATTGAGAGATTTTTGGTCTTTGATCTGCATTTTTTTTTATGTTATCAGACCTGAGAATTAATTTCTTGAAATAGTTTTCTTGTGCATTGAAATTATTTTTCATTTAGTTAGACATTGCAACATTGGAAAAAACATTCATTGCATATTTCAATTAAAAGTAGTATTAGATTTTGGTACTTTTCTTTCATTTTCAACATTATTGCATCATTAGATACATTAGTTTACATTTTGCAATCATTAGAAAACAAAAATAGAAACCTAAAACATCAAAAGAAACAAACAAGACCCTTGGAGAAAGCATAGTTATTTGATTATGTTATATCTCTTTTTCCAATTTAACATATCCCTCAAGCCCTTTAGTAGTGATGACTTTGATATGTTAGATGAAGCCCTCGAGTATTTTATCTCGCAAGGTTCATCCACTAAATACTTCCATGACAAACCAAAATATAGAGACATTAATCAATCACACCTCAACTTATCATTTACCCTCCCTCACAACAACCTCAAGTTCAAAACAAACCCGTTCTCATCTTAGAACCACCTAAAAATAAGCCTTTACTTGACAATGACAATGTTTCGCAGCAACCGGGTTACAACACCATTGCTCACACATACAATACAAGGAACAATAGGCAACAAAAAACCACTCTTGTTTCATTATCTTTGCCTCAACCTATCTTTCCTAGTTTTCCTCGTTTACCTTCGCATAGTGGAAAGGAGTATGATCTTGTTGAACAACTTAAGAATACACCTGCTAAGATATCCCCATGGGATATTATTCAAGCTTCACCAAATTACCATAGTATGTGTCAAACATCCTTGCAAAAAGTTATGGTTCCTCCTAATACAAATTTTAAATGATGTGGCAACACTAGTTCAAGGAATGAATGTGGTTAATTTAGATATTATTTTTCACCAAAGAGAGTTACCCTCCATGGAAGTTCAAAAACAACATGAAGCCTTCATGATAATAGCTCTTGTTAAGAGAATAGGGATAAAGAGAACCCTTTTTGACAATGGTTTGGCCCTTAATGTGTGTAGTGTGAGCCTTTTGGATAAGATTGATATATGGATAAGAGTAACATTGTCCTTGACCCTTTGTCCATCTGTGGATTTGATAACATAGGAAAACAACTGCTTGGAATAATCACATTACCTATTACAGTCAGGAAGGTAACATTACAAACTTTGATCCATGTTATGCCTCGTGGTATTTCATACAATCACCTCTTGGGGAGACCATGGATTCATGAAATGAATGCAATACCTTCACAAAATTATTAGACGAAGATTGGGGTTTCGTAGATTTTACACCAACCTTCATGGGAGAATACAAAATTACAATGAAAGAAATCAAAAAGAAAAAATAGCCAATGGTAATGTCAACAAAAAATTCAAAAGAAACCTCACAAGCATCTACTTCATCCACTCTAGAAGAAGACATAAGTTATACAACAAACTTTGATGAGATGGACTATGAACAACCATCAAATTTAAAAGATATGGAGAAACTTTATGGAAGAGGTTATGAGCTCTTGAAACAACTTGGTTACAGTGGAAAAGGATGTGGAAAAAAAGAACAAGGCATCTGTGTTCCTATAGAGGCTAACACACAAGAAACAAAAATTAGTCTTGGATGTTGTCATTCTAAGATAATGAAAGCAAAAAAAAAGACCCTCACTCAACATCAACACTGTCATGTGTAATTCCCGTAAGGCAACTCTCACTTTGAAGCATCCTGAATTGATTAATACATGTAAAGAATCATTGGAATAATTTGAAGATGATGAAGCTTTGAAAGAAATTTTAGGATTTTATGACAAGTCATTTACTCCCCCTAAGAAAAAATGAGTCACTTGTGCTATGGTTAGTGCTAAACAAGTGGATGAAGAAAATGACGTTAGTGAGGTTGGCAATGATAAAGACGAACACAATTATGAAATTTTGAGACAAAATGCACTTCCTTTGGGAGATACAATCAATATACCAATGGACACAACTAATGAAAAAGTGATTAAAATAGGAAAATTCCTTGATGAAGATGAACAAGAAGATCACACGACATTATTACACAAATTTCATGAACTTTTTGCTTGGACTTATTCGGATATGTCGGGCATTGATGCTAAGATAGTAACACACAACATAGTTCTTAAACAAGATGCCAAATCAATGAGATAGAAGATATGAAAGATGAATCCTAAGATAGCTTTACTCGTTAAGGCTGAGATTGAGAAAAAAATTGAAGTTGGTTTTATACGACCTATCAATTATTCTCCTTGGATCTCAAACATTGTTGTAGTCATAAAACCTGATAATCATATTAGGATGTGTACTAACTTTCATGATCTAAATAAATCATCTTTGAAAGATGATTTTCCCTTCCTAATATTGACATGATAGTAGATTCGACTATGGGACATGCTTTTTTGTTTTTCATGGACAAATTTTTTGGATATAATCAAATCTTTATCAATCCTTAAGATCAATACAAGACAACATTTACTACATCTTGGGGAACATTTTGTTGGGTGGTTATGCCTCTTGGATTAAAGAATGCATGAGCAACATATCAAAGAACTATGACATTGATATTTCATGATTACATACATAAGATTTTGGAAGATTATGTTGATGATATTTTGGCCAAATCTTTAACTTGACAAGACAATGTGAATATTCTTCAAAAATATTTGAAAGAATGAGAAATATAACATGATATTGAATCTAAAAAAGTGTCTTTGGTGTGGATAGTGGAAAACTTTTTGGTTTTATAGTATCTCACATATACATTCAGGTGGACACAAAGAAAATTGATGCTATCATTAACATACCACCTGTTGGTTCCCAAAATTGCAGATTGTAAACCCTAAGAGTATTTCAGACTCTACGGTCAGGTTTAACAATGTTTTGGCCAATGAACGGAAATAACCAATATGGTTAGGGTTCCCTGCACTTCAAACTCTACTAGACCTAGGTGGGTTTACCTTGATAATGGAGCAGATTTAAAGGTTATGTAAATTCTTTAACTTTGGAAATCTATCCACACTGGCATGTAAATGGGAAATAGATGCAAAACTAATGGCTATTCCTACTCCTAATGTTTGGAATTTGAATGTGCAAATAAGATTTTTATGAAGTATTGTTCTATAATGGATATGGCTAATGCTTTCTATCTACTTTGGGCAAAAGAGTCAAGATGTGTATGATAGACGTGTCCTCCCTCTTGGCTTAACTTGAACTATTTGGCACTTTAAAATGTTTATACTTTGTATAAACGTGCAAGGTTGTTAGTTATCAGACTCTTCTTACAAATCCCAATCATATCTTCCTAGGTTATTGTGACATTTGAAAGGATTTTAATTCTTGCTTGAAGGTCCAAACCAATTAAGATGATTTAATTAAAAAATATTTTAATTCTTGGCAGAAACCAATTAAAAGAAATCACTTAAAAGGAATTTAATTCTCTCTTGCAAAAACCAATCAAGATGGATCACACAGAGGCAACAAATGTTTCTTGACAAATTAGAAGTATCCTTGATACATTAATTTGAATAAAAAATGAAAACCACTCTGAAGATAGCAAAGATAACATATATGAATCAATATCAACAAACAATTAAAAACCAAAATGTCAGACACCAGACTATAATATTCTTCTCTGTTAAATTGCTTCAAAAGGTTTTACAATATGCATAAGAAGTCTTCATTTTCTAGTATATTCTATTTTACTATCTAATATCTTCTACTACTAATGATTCCTAATGATTTTTCATCTTTGATTTTATCTCTCATAAATACTTTGTATTTTCAAGGGTTATGACCCTTTACACATTCATCCAATGCAGCTCTTCATTTAATTAATTATCTTCCAGAGATAAAATAATTAATTTTAACTTCTTTCGGCATTCCTGTGAAAAAAAAGTATTTCGCAATACTTTAATCTTAATTCCTTTGTTGGAAAATTTCTCATTTATATTTACCTGTGTGTGTTTTCACCCTTATTTGGTTAAAATATCATTTGGGTAAAAATGATTACCCACTCCTTAACCTCTTCAGTGAAAATGTTTCACTGGTCATTACCATTAGTGAAATTTATATCTTCTCAAAGTAATATTACTCTTCAAAAATATTCACCGTAATCAAGATTTTATTTAATCCTTATCTGCATTTTGCTTTATCAGAGGGACCAGTGTTTTCCCTGGTTGATATTCACTTCTATGTTCGATAATATTTTCAAGCCATATGCTCTCTTGTTTTTAGTATTTCAAAGAGACTCATATTTTATTCATGTTGATATTGATATCTCTCCCTAATGAATTCCTTTCCCGTTTTCAGATTTTGAAGGGACTCACATTTTACTTACTCTGATAGGTCAAATTCCTCCCGATATAATCTTTATTTAATCCTCACTTGAATTCTGACAAGGAGGTGTTGTGTCAGAGGGAAAAATCATTTTGTTTTGTCGATATTTATTTCTCCCTTCGATAAGATTTTACTTTGTAGCATTGCACCGGTTCTAGGGTTTCTTGCGTTGATGCAGATGTTATCTCGGGTCAACCTCTAGAGGGTTTTATCATGGAAGAATTGGGAGGGATTTGGAGAAGGCAATGAGAGAGAGGAAATACTACCAATGATATATGTGAAACATCTAAACTAACATCTTTGGGAGCTCTAACATCAAAAGCATCATCTTCACAAGGAGAATCCAAAGAGTTTGCAATTATCCCCAAATCATAAAGTCCATGTTCTAATACTATATCAATTTCATTAGATGACAGGTCTTTAGGAATGTTGATACCAGCATTATTTATCCATATGTCAACATAATTGATGGCATTCCTTGCAAATTCAATTAATGCTTGAGCATTTTCTCCATTTCTCACATTACAAGTTGTTCCCCGTGAATGCTGGTCCCCAAACTCATTTTTAAGGTTTTCTAAAGCAGCTTGAACATGATCATATGATCTTGAACACATTATCATATTGTCACTTGCTCTTAAGAATTCTTTTGAGAGCGCATACCTTACACCTTTGGAGTAACTTCTAATAAGTACATTATGAGGCAGTTTTATTGACTCATCTGCAACTCTTATTCTGTAGTTGGAAGAATAATGTTTTTTTCTTCTGAGAACCAATAACAAGTCCCTGGGTTGATTTCCATGTTGAATGATAATACCGTGAAGCTCTATCTTCCACAAAGCAACCATATTTTCCATATATTGCTTGAATCCCTCCATCATCAGGTCAATTATCATAGATGCATCTTTTGAAAACATCACTAGGTTAAGAACTTATGGTCCATCGATCTTAATGAGTCCCTCACAAAGTTGTTTTGTAGTGATCAATAAAGGTACCTACTATATGACCTGGATACACCCGCATGTAATGGAGTTTATGTCTCTTTAGAGCCCATGTATACAAAATAATAATCATGAGCATGTCACTTTACTTTAACTACCCTTATTTACATTTCGAAAAGCCATGCTTGTGAAAATTGTCAAGATATAAGTTAAGCCAATCATCCGAGAAAACTTTGGAGTCATGTATGCACTGTATCCAAGAAATTCCTTTACAAAATGCCAATCTTCCCAATAAATCAAGGATGAATCATCTCTCTCCATGTCATGACTTTGGGAATCAAGGTTGTGCCAGTACTCTATGTATTCCAGAACAGTCATCTCCATATTAGGTATAGTTATTGTAAGTAAAAGTAATCCCTTCTCAGAAATAGTCCTTAATTTAGCTGGAGGTACATTTTCCATTCTCAACTCAGTTTTTATAGCATGAAAGATATGAAGACCAATTTTTGACTCAACTGCCTTATGTTGGTTTTTTGAACTGTGTAACTTTTTCTTCAGCAATGGCACATAAAAACACTCTCCACAAGCACATTCCACATGCAAGAGTTTGTGTGCTCCATTTTCCAAATCATAGTCAATAATGAGAACCTTTTTAAAATTTAACATTTGTTGCTCACTTTACCCATGTATATTTTCCTATAATACTCTGATTGTAACATTTTGAACTTTCACCTTTATCCTTGTTCATCAAGTGCCATTCTTTTGAGTGATTGGATGACATGGGAGATGATGCACTAGATCCACATCCCCTAATAGTCAAATTTTATGACACCCAATCTCTTGCAATTATTGCATCAATAATTTGAAATGTATCCTAAGATCTGAGTGGGTAGTCATCATAATTTTCCTTTTGATACCTTGCACTGTGATCAAAATAAGTCAAGTAGCCTCCAGAGTCACCCTAGAAAACTGATAAAAAATTCATCTAGAGCCATGAAGATGCACTGACACATTGGTTGATGATATGGGAGCATGATTGCCAAACGGATTTTCATGAATTCATCTGGGTTGCAATATATCAATGCCCAAAGTTGCTTACTCAGCTGTTTTGGAAATTGCACTTGTCAAAACCAACTGAAACTCACCAACTCACCATCTTGAAAAATATCAGATCTCTTCTTGGGAGGCTACCACTTGGGGAGTAAACTTATTTAAGTCAAATGAACACATTTGTAAAATATTTTTTAACAAATTTACTTCCTTCACCAAATATTGATGGTCAAAAGTGACCTCTGTGAAATTTTCTGGAAATGCAAATGTCAAAACTATGCAAAATCCATTTGCTTTTGGTTTTGAAAAAATATCAAACGAGATGTTGGGACCTTGAAAATTGACATGAAAGCACAATAATATGGGGAGAATCTAAAACACCAATTGGTTTTTCATGACAATTTTCTAGTTGAAAAATATTAGCTTCCAAATTTGACCTCCTTGGCAGGTTTCATAATGTGCAGACAATGAAATTTTCCAAAACCCTTCAGCTTGATTCTTCAAAACCCTGTCAAATCTGATCATAGGATGCTGAAATCAAACACACACACTAACATATGGTAGATGAACATGTTTCCAAATTGGCTTGGCATAAGAGTAAATAGGTTTCAAGTTGTGATTTTTCAAAGTAGGCTCTTGAGACAAATTTTATAGGTGCATTTTTGAGTGTTTAACCAATTTTCTCATCATGGGAACCTCAAATTTTAACAAAATTTTGATGCAATTTGAGGCTCCAACACCACCTCCTAAAAAAATTTCTCAATTGCCTACTTTACAAGGAAGAATTCAAGCTATCTGTCATTTTGTAGCATCCTTAGTAGACCAAACAATACCCTTTGCACAACTCCTTAAGAAAGAGTTTCAGTTTAAATGGAATGGATTGTAAATAGGCCTTTGAGAGTTTGAAAGATTATCTTTCTACTCCACCTATTTTACAACCTTCTATGCAAGACAAATTGTTTATCCTTTATACAACAACATCAACCCATTCTCTCACAACATTATTGGCTCAACAAGACGAGAGTGGTAGAGAACATCCTGTTTATTACATTAGTCAAACCTTGATTGATTATGAGACATGATATACAATGATAGAAAAATAATGTTTGGCTCTTGTATTTTCTACTAGTAAATTGAGACATTACTTATTAAACACAAAAAATCATGTAATGACAAAATCTGATCCTTTAAAACACCTTTTTGCTAAAATTGATTTATCAGGACGCTTAGCTAAGTGGGTTATGTCATTAACTGAGTTTGATCTTAAATTTATCTCTCAAAATGCAATCAAAGGACAAGCCTTGGCTGACTAATTATTTGACGCTCCCTCTACCTTAGTGTTACCTAATATAGACTCATTCCCCACTGAGAATGTGTTGACTATTCAAAAAGAAAAAGAAACACAAGAATTGTACTTTGATGGTTCTAAGTGCCAAATTGGCTCTGGGGTGGGGGTTATACTAATTCCTCCTTTAGGTAAGCCTATTCCCTTATCTTTCTATTTAAACTTCCTATGCACAAATAACACTGCAGAGTATGAAGCTTTGATCATTGGTATATGTGCAACGTTAGCATTAGGTGTCCAACACATATCTATATTTGGAAATTCCCTATTAGTCATTAAACAAATAAATGGTTCATATCAAGCAAAACATGATAAGATCATTCAATACAAAGACCTCACGATGACATTATTAGATAAATTTGAATCATATACAGTGAAAGGATAATCGAC
This sequence comes from Sequoia sempervirens, assembly GCA_007258455.2. Lineage (NCBI taxonomy): Eukaryota > Viridiplantae > Streptophyta > Pinopsida > Cupressales > Cupressaceae > Sequoia > Sequoia sempervirens. The sequence goes on along the minus strand of VDFB02358134.1, from coordinate 176,699,092 downwards.
ATGCAGATGAAATGGAAAGTGTTGCTTCCCTTGTGTCTCCCAAAGATCCTTTTGTTGATTTCACATTTACAATCCAAATGATTCTCAAACCATCGATAGATGACAAAAGCAAAGAAGTGTTATCATCCGATACCGAAAACTCTAGTGAATGGTACACAATGATATTCAACTACTTAAAAGAAGGTACTTTTTCTGAGCCTACAACTAAGAACACTAGAGCTTGTCTTCGAAAACTTGCATCTAAGTACATAATCCTTGCATATGTGCTATATAGAAGATCATTTAATGGTCTTTTACTTAGATGTCTTAAACAATCTGAAATCCCTATAGCACTCGATGAATCAAATACAGGTGCTTATGGAGGACATTTTGGAGGAAGATCGTTAGTTCCAAAATTAGTTTGTATAGGATACTATTGGAGACACATGGAACAAGATTGTTTTTCCTACATTAAGAAATGACATAAATGTCAAGAATACAACAATTTGATTCATGCTCCAACTTCCAAGCTTTGAGCCCAAGTTCCTATTTGGCCATTCTCGATTTGGGGTTTGGATCTTATTGGAAAAATATCACCACCTTCTTATGTTGGATATATGTTTATCATTACTGTAACCGATTATTTTACAAAATGGGTAGAAGTTATTCCTCTTTGTTCCACAACAACTGATGCAATATGTCGTTTCATATTGGAACACATTATTTCTCATTTTGGTCTTCCTTCCACATTGATTTTAGATAATGGAACTCCATTTAAGAACAATGACTTGAAGAAATTCTTGGAAACCTTTCATATTCAACATCGCTTTTTGACACCATATTACCGGAAATCAAATGGTCAAGCGAAATCAACTAACAAGACTCTTGAGCAAATCCTATGAAAAATAGTAAGTAAACATAACAAAGATTGGCATACTCAACTAACTTATGTGTTGTGGGCCTACCATACAAGCATTAGAATATCTACAGGAAACACTCCCTCTAACCTTGTTTATAGTGTTGAAGCAATAATTCCCTTGGAGTTAGAGATTCCTTCATTGTGAATTGCTCTTAGAGGGCTTATTGACAATACTGCTTATAAAGAGCAATGATTGCATCAACTTGAAATGCTTGATGAATGACGTATTAACGCTCTTGAACATCTCCAAGCTTATTCTAGGCAAATGCAACGTACTTATAATGATCATGTCATCCCTCATACCTTTAACAAAAGAGATTTAGTGTTATATAAAATTAGTGTAATGTAAATGCTCTTTCGAATGAAAAAGGAAAATTCAGCCCTAATTGGTTGGGACCTTGTGTAATTAAAGAAAACTATGGGTACATGTTGTGCAGTTTTTTCACACACACGCCTCGCTGAAAGCAGGGACCCTCTTTCACTTCATTTTTTGGTTTTCTGGCCCTTTCTTTTGAGGTTTTGGTCTTACTTGGGCACGGTGCTTGAATGTTTATTTTTATTGCCTAAGTGTTTTCCCAAGTTATTCATTGAAAATCTTGAGTTCTGGATGAATTTTGGGCTTTTTCCCTGATTCGGGATTTTCCACCCTGGTCGGATTTTCCTGGATCCTGCTTGAACTACCAGTTGGATCTTGTTGTTCGGGAATTTTGGTTCTTCGCGGATTTCCGCATGGGCCGAGTTTCCCTGGTTTGCGCCCTGTCGTCGGTTTCCCGGGTTTTTTGACTGTCCTGTCTTTTGTGTTGGTTTCGTGCGTGTTTTGGGGGGTGCATCTGACTTGGTTTCTAGGTCTCTCAAATTATTTCATGCTAGGGTCGTTTAGTATTGTGTCATTAGTCATCTCCTAGCTGAATTCTGGGCTTGCCTGTGTGCTATGGCGGGTGAACAGGGTTTGAACCTAGGGCAGGGCCATGTCTGGTTATTTCACCTTAAAACGGGCCCAGGATACCAAAGAAGTTCATGAGGATCCCATTCCTAGCTTTCCCTAGTTTAGTCTTGTCGAAATCCGTAGTTGATTCCATCTCTGGGTGAAATCGTGTCTTAGTGTCGCAGTTCAGGACTGTCCATCTCTTCCAGACTCCCTTCGTTGTAACCGTTCGTCTTTCGCTAAGACGTCATTTCGATCACCTAGGGCTTTGCCAAAGTAGTCTTCATTTGCTCTATCGGGTCGCCATGATATTTTTCATTCCTACACCGACAGGATCTTGTATGCCCATCAGTCGGCGAAACCTTGGCTTTCGCCAGGACCTCACCCCGCGAACAAATCTCTTACCGACGTGTTTGTTCACCTTTACTTTCGGCAGGACTATCCCTGGTTGCCAAGAGGTCATGATGATATCCATTGAACTTCACCGATATTTATTTGCTTCACTGTGACTTTCATCTTTCGGCGAGACTTCCCACCGAGCACTATCGTTTTGCCGAAGTCTCCCTGTCAGCAAGATAAACTAAGTCATTGAGATGTCATAGCGACTCCTGAAGGCCTCGCCGATTCCCGTTTTGTCACTATAACTTTCGCCTTCGGCGAGACCTTTTACCGAGTACCACAGCCTTTGCCGAAGTCTATATGTCGGCATAGCATTGCCATTTCATTGGGACCTCCCACCCAAAGCTTGAAGTCATACCGAGGTGTTTGCTTGGGCCCGCCGGTCGGTGAGACATGTAATCTTCGCTGAGACCTTACCCCGATCACCCCTGGCTCATCCTGATTTGAATGTTATGTCCCCTTTTGCTGGGACCTCACGCCGAAGCTATCGTGTCTTGGCAGGACCCGCTTTTCTGATGATCTTTCGGCATAACATCTGCCTTTCGCTGAGACTTCTCCGCGAGACTCCAAACCTTTGCCGAAGCCTTCACTATGAAGTCTCCTTTGGTCCGGAAATTTTCCCTGCCCACGGATGTCCGTCAAGGCCGGATTTCTCCGAAATCCGGTGTTCCCCTATTTTCTCGAAAATCCTTTTGGCTTGATTTCCGTGAAAATCCGTCCCTCACGGATTTTCCCGAAACTTGACGAAATGCAAAAGAATATTGAATAACGTGACCTATTGATGATTTTTAGTGCATTTGTTGGTTTATTCATGCTATATTCGGATCTCTCACGTGGTCTACTGATGAAAAATGATTGAATCTAAGGATTAAGTAGGTGTTTCTTGGTTACTCCATTGGAATCCGAGTAGACTGGAATTTTTTGAAATTCCTCTCTGGCCCGGATTCCGCGGATGGCCTTGAAACCCGAAATTTGTTGTAGACATTTTATAGGAATTTTAACAACACCATGTTTATCTGAGATGCATTCTAACGGTGTTTTTGATGGATTGACCTTGCTTTCCTGGGATTCTTACTGTGTTTTCATGTTGAATGCAGGCTGAATCAAGCAAGGCAGTAGCTAGTTCCTCATGGTCTGATGCGGAGAAGATTAAGCTGGACATTAGGAGCAGGATCCCTGAGAATAAAGTCACTGCAGATTAGGCAGGCGATGTTGAAGAAGATTTACAAATAGAGAAAGCACATTGATGACACCCTAGCTGGCATCTATGATGGCTCCATTGCTTTTTTCAAAATTATGACAGGACGAAGGAAAATCACGCCCAAGTATTTGAATTTTGAGCAGTTGAAAGAGTGGTGGCGTGATGTCTATGCACCACTTGATGATGGGTCTGTCTCCGAGCACCAACTAGATGATGCGGCCACCTACCTTGCAGTTATTGATAAGCATGTGGCACACAAGGCAGACTGGGATAAGTCGGTCAAACACTCAAGGGAGGAGATTGTGTCCATTGAAATCGACCTAGGGTTCTGCCAGTACCACCTATGGCCAACTTGGATGCGGTGTTCTTGGGGCTACACAAAGAGTCAAATCGGCGCAAGGACAACGAGGAAGGGGGCTGATGATGGGTGGTGGCGCAATTTGTGCTTCCCATTATTTTCCCACGCGTCGATCGAACTACATCACAGATCCAGGGCCGACCTCGACGGGACGCGCATTTATTGCCTATTTGACCTGTTTTGTCGAGTTTCTTGGCCAAGTGGTTGTGCAGAGTTATTGCTGCGAAACCCTTGCTTGGCCGATGGGTTTTCTAGAGTTTCTATATATTGGGCATTTGGCCTCTTTGTAAAGGGTTAGATAGTTTTTAGTCAGAAGCTAGAGGGAAAATAGTTAGAAGTTAGCCAGTTAGAGGTAGAGTAAGTTAGCGAATAGTTGCTCTCAAGCAAATATGGTAATAGAAAACCGGAGTTGTTGCTACAATGGACAATCTAAATATAAGTAATGTCATTGTGATTTGGTGCTATTCTGGTATTCTCTTTTCTTGCATGGTTCTTGTTTTCCATCTTTAAAATTTCTTTGAGTTGGTAAATATCTAGATAGATTCGATTTGATAATGTTTGTGATCCAATACTTAAATGTTGCAGCAACCCTTCAGTCCATACTTTTCGCAACCAACTGATTGTTAGTTGCTTTGCAAAGTTAGCCTGGACTTCATATTTCGTGTGCCTAGTTCGATTGTAAGGATTTGTTCATTTCAACTGTAAAATGGGTTGTTGAACGAATGCTTATGATTTGAAAATCTCAACACCTCAGAAGATTGCACTGTTTTCTGTGAGATTGTCGATTTATCTTGGTCAAGCAAGGATCAGTTTTTGAGGGATTGATCCATTTCAAGTATTGGTTACTTACATTGTTAATTTTAGAAGTAGTATTAGATTTAGAACTCTCTTTAAAACCCTCACTCTTTTGCCATTTCTTTGATTATTGGATTAAATCTAGGATCGAAGTCTCACCCGTTTGTTAAATCTGATAAAATTGATTCAGCTTGCTTGTAGTAAGGTCCCATTGTGATTACCAGCAATTTCACATTTATCACTGAGTTGTTTATGCATTGTCAAGACCTGACATGAATACCTTGGGGTTATCTCTTGAGGCTTGCTAATAGAGATTCACCTTTTAAGAGAGATAGGATATTGCATCTTGTCTGTGTTGTTGTTGTTGTGTAGAAACAACTATCAACAGTACGGTGCTTACACATTAACGGAAATGGATGGTGCATCTATCAAAGAACCTTGTGCCAGTACTACACATGACATCCTCTTTTTTGAATAGTGTGTTAAAGTAGTGTTAGATTAGGTAGATGGTATTCTATTTTATCTAGCATTGCTTCATTCTTTGACAAATGATATTAGTGTATCTTAGAGTCTAAAGTGATTGTTCAATTGGTTTTAATTATTACTTTAGTTTCCATACTATTCAAAAGAAAATATTGTGTGTTATGTTAATTTATATCCTTATATGCATTTAATGTTATTAGATCATAAGTGCATTTAATTTAACATAGCATACTTCCTCACAATGTAGTATCTAATATAAACTGGTTTTTTTTAATTAGGTCACATAAACATTAAATCATGGAGAAATTTATTAAAACATATTACAAAGGATATTTAATAAATCACATCGATATTTAATTCCACATAAGATCATAAAAACATAAACATCAATGCTCATATATCATATATATCATCAAAGGTTCAAGTACATATATCAATGAATACAATGCTAATAGGTCTTATGATTATGAGACCCCTTTGTGCTTGGTGGTGGCATTCGTTGTGAGATAGTGGAATGTGATCGCGTCCCGCTCAAGGACCTCATGGCTGCTTGTAGGCCCTACACCTCTCCTCTCATGTCTGCCTCTCGTATGAGTGCCTCAATGTGCTCCTACTTTATGTGATTCCTCTCTGCCTGTAGCCTAGCCATATCTCTCTCTAGGCTCAAGATCTCTATTCAGAGGGTGGACTCTATCCCACTATTTGATTTCCACCTTGGGAGGCTCAGAGCTCATCCAATGCTTTATGCAGTGCAGAAAGTTGTCCTATAGCTAGGTCAACGCGTCTGTCCACACTCTCATATGGTGTCCTAAATCTCGTAAATGACTCAAAGAGATCTGCATGTTGCCCCGTGGAAGGTGGGGGCACGTACTCTGAGGGTATATCATCATCCATGTGAAATGAAGGCATCATCTCTGTAGTCACACAGTGATAGAGCTCATGCCACTCTTGTGTGGATCTTGCAAGAAGGAAATCGTAAAAGATATTGGTACACATCATGACATATATAAATCATATACACAATGTTAAAAAGCATAATGAAAACATAAATATCAAATCATCACATGGATCTCCAGTCCACCAATCGGGGTATAACCATACAATAGTGGTCCCCCTCTGTGTAGGAAGTGTGGATGGGCCACTATTGCTACCCCCCTATGCTCGTGAGTGAGGATCTCTGATGTGGATGTTGCATGTGCTCTAGTGACTCTAATAGGAGATGCATCTCTCCTCTCGGGGGCAACTAGATCCTCTTATGTCTCATTAGTATCATTACTCATTGACTGGGTCTCCTCATCCTCCTCCTCCTCATCCAAAAATATGTCAGGCACAGTGGCATCATCATCTATATCTCCATCAACCTTCTCATCATCCCTATCCTCTCTGTGACCTGGAAGAAATCCGACGTGTCCTGCAGGGTAGTGCATGGGAAAGACATGGGATGGTCGTGCCCCAACCCACCACTGGTCGTAGGCTTGTGTGGTTCCTACGTGGTCAACACTAGAGACTAGGGGTATATTGTAATGCCCCTGCCACGAAACCCTAGAGGACAACACACTAACACCTAAAATGGAACAATTTTTTTTTTTGAAAGTGCAATAATCACACGATTATAAATGAAATGTTAACTTAAAATTCTAACCTAAGTCCTCTAAGGTCCACGACTACGCTACTTGATTCCCATTAACTAAATTAGCAAGAAACTATAAATCATTACATTAAACAAATTCTAACCACAATATGAATTCCATTTCATCACCACATCAACTAATATGAATCATCCATTATATGCTAACAATATATCAACATCAATATTCATTAAATTGATAATACTATCAATTACATTCATCATTACAAGAGAGAGTTTACAATAATTACAATGATACATCATTACATCTTGAACCACAATGTCTCCTTGCAAATAGGTGAGGAGAATACCTCAGGAGAATAATGCATATTACAATAGTTTATGATACAATACATGAAAAATAATCCACATGAACTGAATTAAGTGTAGAAGTCTTCAAATCCAAGAGTAACCACCATGATTTCGAACCAAGTGAGGGAACCCAATGGAGTACAAGGAACATTCCACTCGACCATGTGGAACCGTAAGGAGATAGCCAAAGGGTCCCACCACCACAATCAGACAAGAGACATTAGACAACACAAGGGCTAACATGACATTAATGTATAAGTACAATACAACATCATACGATAGTAACACCACTTCCAGAGGCACACAACATCAAGGGAAACAAGAGACAAGGGAATACTAGGTTGCCATAGGAGGGAGTGTCATCGTATGGTCCTGACATGGGTTACCCTGGCAGTCTATCACTAGCCATCGACCCCCATCTATGGTTACCTTGGAAGTCTCCTACTAGCCGCCGGCCCCATAGGGTGACACATGAGAAACCAATCTTCCTTTCATGAGGACAAGGAAGATGGTCTTACCAACCAGGCCTTCCCAACTCATCTCAAGCCTAAACGAGCACTTGAGCCATGAGTGAGGAATTCACTTATCTTGATTAGTGTGATTACTACCCAACCCCCTAGTGCATTTAAGTTATCACTTAATTACGAAAATCCCACATGGGTTACCCCGGTGCCACTTTGTGCACTAGCCCTCATTGAGAGCCACTCCCCTACTAGCAACTAGGATACCCAATGAAATCCAAAGAGTAAAGCCACTTGCACAATCACAAATCTGATTACATATACAATGAGGCGAGGCATAACCCTTCCCGTACTCAAATTCCAACCCCATTGGCGAATACACTAAACAAAGCTAATGACCATCATATACTCATTCAATACAAACAATCATCTCAAGGGAAAACAAAGAATTCTATTAGAAAGACAATTTCCCCCTAGCCTCTGGAATCTCTAATGCACAAAGAATTAAGACATTGAACAAAACTCACAAATATTCCACTTCACTACTTTCAGATTTAACTCATCCAATAACTCCATTTAAAGACTTAAATAAGTAATGCAAGACAAATTAATACAGACTAATCTTCAATCTATTTAATTTAAATCCTCTATGATATTTTCATTTTCTATCATAATAAATCAATAACAAACAACATTATCCAATACCATATCTACGATTACACAATACGAGAATATATATATATTCATTGAATAAATCAGATAACATCTATATCTACAATAAACGAAATCGAGCATCATTTATATATGCATTGAACCCAAAATCGAATAACACTAATATACGCGTTGAGCCAAAATCGAATAACTCTTCTAAATGCTTTGAACCAACATCGAATGACTCTTATATACATCCACTGATATATATGTATAGTATACGGTCATTATGTGATTTAAAATTTAGCAAATGAGATGAACACTTACAGGCATGTGCAATGCAGCCCAAAGCCTATCAAAATAATTGAATGCATGAATCTTTTTTCCAGTGCAATGAAGGAACTAATCAAAACCATAGTTTAATACATTGTTAACTTGAGATCATTCCCCAAAGCATTCGAACTTAATGCAAATTAGAGGTAGTTTAAGGCGTATTTATCAATTGGAGGTTTATTGAATAAAGTTTGACTTAACTAGAAGTTCATGACAGGGGGTGACGATGAAGCAAGAAGATTTAACTCATTTAATAAAATTAAATAGTGAAGGATACCATACAACTGCCTATATAAATTAGTATGGCACTATTTATTTGAAACTCAATGTTAATCGACTAAGTGGGTGTACGTCTATGCATTACTAGCACAATGAAGATTGTAATTAAGAACCAGAATAATTGGATGTGCATATATGTATTTACCAATGTCATGAGGAAAATACTCAAAGACCATGTGCGAATTAAAGATAGTTGAAAATACGTATTACTTGGTTGAGATTGACTAAATCAAACTCATCTTAACCTGGGAAACTAACAATGGTGGAGGTGATGCAAGCCCTGAATAGAGAACAATCAAAATAAGATAAACGATCCCGATTTAGGGAGAAATAAAATTGATACACTTAAGCTCAAATCCCATCGAACTTAGAGAGATATAAATATATCTGAGACAAGTCATATTAGAAACCCACAAGAAGAGAAGATTAGATGTTAAGAACAGGGGTGGCAGCTAGAGTCATCATAGGAAAGGTTTTAATCATAAATATTTCAATTGCTAATTCCCCACTATTCCATAGAATTTGATTACTAAATGAGAAGGAAAACCACCAATAAGAGAGCAAGGCAATAGGCGGTGGAAAGAGAATCAAATGCCATATGCAGGAACATAGGGCGACTGACAACAAAACATAATGGAACTTTCCATTCTAAGTTCAAATGCAACTTAATACATACTATGGCTTTGAACTTTGTAGAATAAAATGTGAGCAAAGGGATGAATATATATATTGACTTTAAAAGACTTGGTTTATTGTAGCTACATACAAGACAAATAACTATGCGCCCCCAAAACAAATTTTGTAAAGTTCACAAACAAATTTGTAGAAGCAGAATAATCAACTGGAGAGAATAATTGATACCATAAACCCAGATTGGGTTAATACCCCATAGTGACATCAAGGAAAAATTGATTATCCAAGAATAATTTACATAAAAATATTTACAATATACGCTCAGTTTAACTTCCAGAAAGGTTCAAAGTATTTTCTAGAGATTTCATTTACAAACAATTTCAATTCAAGTTTTGTAGGGGTAAAGGTCAATAGCAATGAAACCTGGTTTATATGCTTGTCAGAGTTGAAGTCTTGATGTAGAGCTCTTCCAATTTCCATCTTCTACTCCTTCTGAGTTTCCAGCACTGCAAAAAAAAAAAAAACCAATTCCCAACTTCTAAAACCCCCAAGAAAATTTTCAAGAACAAGAGAAAAATTCATGGCCAAGAGAAGCAAGATTAGTTTCTCAAAAAATAACCCAAAAATCCCCTCTCTCAGTTCACTCTAACTAATTTATTTACTCCTCCCAATCCGTTGCATCCCCCACTACTTCTAATTTAATTATTTTATTTTATTTCCACCACTACCCTCAACTTTCTCCAAGATATTATTTTATAATTTTCACCATGCTTAATAATTTTGATCACAATTAATTCAATTATCACAATATTTATTTTATTTGTTTAATCATTTTTCATTTTAATTTCACTAGTACACTGCACTAATTAATATATTTATTTAATTATTTCTTTATTAAACCATAGATTTTGATTTATTTAAATCAAATAAGAACATTATTAATATTTATCTAATCAATACCTCAATTTTTTAAAAGCTTTTATTTTAATTATTCTAAAACCTTTTAATTTCGATAATATTTATTTTAACGTAATAATCAAACAAAAGCAATAATCATGGACATTACTCAAACAAACATATTATCAAGCAATACTAGACCGCAAAGAAAAATGAAGGACAAAATGACAACATTGACAAACCAACATGAACTAACCTTATAGACAGGGTGTGACAAACATATACTCATCCTTAACAAGGATGATGGCTCGACGTGGGGGACCCGATGCTATCCCCAAGCCAACTATCTCCATTGGGTATAAGGAATGCTCAAACCTAGCAATTTAGGTGGAGTCAATGCCTTGTACCTGCAACCTGCAACAAACCACACGGTCAAACATGTATATAGGCAAATAGTCAAACACACCGTGAAGGGAAAATCACAGCGTCACAGGGCACTCACAAGCAAGTGACACACCCTATTCCCCTTCACCAATACATCAAAACACAATAAACAACTATCAAATCATGATGAGAACATACATCTAATAGTCACATAATACTCATATCAATGGTAACTCACATAAACAATTAAACTGATCTACTAAGCATGGTATAAGCATGAACATCAGCTATGAAAGTGCCATCAAGTATCATTATAATTGAACATCAAAGTATCATAATATCTCAGTATCATCAAACGAGTATCATGATGTCCAAATACAACCAAGTACCTATCAGAAGCAGAAGAAAACTAAGGGGTACTACATATATCATGATCCTCATCCTTTGAACCACTAATGTAAAAATCCTCAATCCTAAGATGATGAGTGTCTCTAGGTCTGGGGGTACTCCATGCTTATCATAGGTATCTGGGTCGAGCCTGCAGTCATACCTGAATATGTCCAAACTGGTGCATGACACGATCATAGTAGAAGGGTCTCACTATGTAATCATGCCTCCCTAAAACAAATTGTTCCCATTGTTACCTGACTAGCTCATGTCTATCATTTGTCCACAGTCTCCATGAGATATGACCATCATCTAACCAATCAAATCTAATCCGCCAGTGAAGCAAATCTCCCTCCTACCATGCTCGCCTCAATGCATAACTATAGGCCTATGGGTAGCCCATGGCCATATGGTAGGAAATCTAGTGGGTCTAGTGCACGTGATATGCTTGAAGCACCAAACCTGTAAAAGTGTACAATGCACTATATTGTCTAGCTCCTGATATACAAACCATCCCAGATCAAAGTATAAATGAGCTAGCATACTGTGACCCCAAGCATAAACAGTCTTATACTCCTCCATGTCTCGAATAATGTGAATTAATTCTCCATCTAAGTGGGCACCTCATCCATTTGGTACTAGTGCAAGTGTTGTAGTGATGATCATGATCCGTTGAATTAATGATGTCTGCGCATGTCGTAGCCATCTAAGCTCAATGCGAGGACCGACGGTTGACCATTGGATGGGCTACTGTAAAAAATATAGAATGTCATCTTGCATCTTCCCATATGACCATTCCTCCACTGAGTGTACAACCTCGCCCCAAATAGGTAATCACAAGATGAAGTGGATATCCTCGAGGGTAGTGGTCATCTCACCCATAGGAAGGTGAAAGGTACACGTATCTGCATCCCACCTCTCTACTAGTGCCATCAACATAGCATCATGATACCTCATAGGTGGCATAAGGTATACCCAAAATAATCCTGTGTCCTATAAAATGCTAATCTCCTCCTCTGAAAGCCATGTGATAGACTCTCGAAGAAAATATAATTGTCTCCCTCTGAGATGCTATCTGGCTCGAGGAGGAACCTAAAATAACAAAATACATAAAATAACCTAAATTTGTCAATTAAATAACACTAAAGTTGCTTTAGGGCACTTTACGACCAACTTGGACATATGGACCACTTTTGAACGGGGGTTCTTGGACACTTTAGCCATCTAAGGATACTTTGCGCCAAAGTGGGACACTTTGCACCAAGGTGGGACACTTTGTGCCAGCAATGGATGCTTTTTGACAATCTTTTCTAGGGTCCTAATTTTTTTACAAAGATACATAAAAAAGTGTTGTAAATGCATGAAAATGAAGACAAAGCATATCAGAATCCACTCACCATGTGTCGAAGTGTGCCTCATGCCACCTCGTTGTGAATGACATCTAGTCTGGGAGTCCTGTAAGCTCGTCTGTTTGACATCCTAGATCACTATGCACAAAGGTAATTTGCAAAAAGTTAAATGTCAAATGATAGTAAAAGTGTCATTTTCATGTGTATATACTAAACCCTAGTAAATAAAGCTTATTTCATTTTGAGGGAATTTTATTCAAATTAGCATACTGGGGGCTAGAGGACTATGTTTTCAATGCCATTGGTTGCATTGAATTTGTAATTTTTCTCTTGATCTCATCAAATGTCTATCACTATACATTATGGTACTTGGAAATACCCTATGATATGACTTCTATAATTTGATGTGGTTTTGTGGCTACCCTAATTCCACCTCCATAAAGCAAGCAGAATCAGGGAGGCATACATCTACCCTCAAATTTGATTCTTCGTAGAAGTTTGATAAGAATATTTTGAATGACTAACGAACCTGTCTTGCAAGATGCGATTCCTAACATTATGGTTTTGTAGGTGAATACAGTGGGGTTTTCATTCTCCCTACTTGTGAATGTTGTGTAGGAAAAAGTATCCCTTTTTCACACTTAATTTGAGAATAATTAATAATAAAATGAGCCTAATGATGTCTTAATTTAGTGTTGTAATATGTTTTTAATTTTCACATTAAGTTTAGGGCCTTTTTTAATTAAATGGACTTAATTGTACCTTGTTTTTGATGTTTTAAGGTGTACCTTTACACTTTCACATTAATCTAGGGATTTATTAATTGATTGAGGTTAATTTTCCTTGATTGGTCCCTTTAATTCAAATCCAAGCCTAATTAAATGCAATTTCCATGGGATAAAACCTGACATTCATAAATTCCATTACACAACACTTAACTTTGGAAGATGTGTGCCCTAGGTAAGTGACAGTATACATGCCAAGGATACATGTCGGGGTGTATAGTATAGCATGATCAGTTGCCACATACCAACACAATTCCATCAATAATTCACCAAAACTCTTCTTTAGTATCTCATTTTCACATGAAAAATGCTCTGCCCAGCTCTAGGGCATCATCCCAAAATCAACAATTTATCTTCACTAACATTCAAAACCATAAAAACAACTAATATACTATGGGATAAGTCATTACATTGAGGAAAAAGCTTATACAGTAAGTGAAATGACTAGTTTATCATTTTAACTTCAAAACATACCCTATGCTACCCTTTAACAAACAAGTACAGAAAAATGAAGAGATCTTCTTCTAAACTAAATGATAGACTCTCAGAATGGATTCTATTGAAAGTTAAAACATGTCCCTATAGTACATAACAATATTCAGACCATTTATTTCCTGTACGGGTCCATACATAATGAGAAAAGTTCAGAATTACAATGAAAATTGCAAAAAACATTGTATTTTATTGGAATGAATTCAATACACACTTCTTCAACACATCCCCAAGCCTTGAAGAGGCTTTAAATACATGTTCCCTCAAAAATATAACCAACAAATTCCTATAACTATCCAATAAACTACCGTGACCCTTCCTATTCCAAAAGTTGCATAATTTTTGCTCTTGACAACATTTGCATTTTTGTGCAATTTTTGCTAACTTGACACCTATAATTCAAAACCACCCAATTACATTGCAAATGGAAATTTTAAGACCTTATTTAGAATAGATAAACTCAAAATACTCCAATCCCTAGACTCACCTACTGACCAACATCTCAAAACCTTCAAATGATCAAATTTTCCATTAAGGCTTAGGTGCTCCTACACCACATTCACCATAGGGCGAATGGGTCCTCACTTAGTTCTAGGACCCTATTTTTACATAAGGTTTAGTATTGTCTGATGTGTGTCCTAGGCAAGTTGCCTAGGACCCATTTTCCACCTCACTTAGACCTAAGACCCCTCTTTGAAATATGTTTTTGGTGATATTTTAATGATTTCAAATCTATAATTCAATGTCAGCTTGTGATATTTGAATTTCTGGAATTAATCTTAAGATTAATATAAATACAAGGCTATTTCATTATGTTTCACCTAGCAAAATTGAATTTATCATAAGAGAATTCAAGTAATCATTATCAAGAGCATTCAAGAGAAAATTCTAAGGCATTCAAGGGAAGATTTATAGAAGATTATTAGAGCAATCAAGATTCATTTCATCATGTAAAATATTTATTGCATCATGCATGTTGTTTGAGCTCTTATGTTGATGTAGAGTTCAAGATCTATTCAAGCACATCAAAGGAATTATCTCTAATCAAGTTTCATGATCAAGATCCACATTCATTGAGGCCACTTCATGCAAGTTTGTAGATTCGTACTCCAAGGTTTCAATTGAGGTTTGGTGAGTTGTTACATAGATTTGTTCATTAATCATTCCTTCATGCTTTTCTATTTCATTTCAAGGTTTAATTACCCAAATGGGGTTTTATCAAGGAAAACCCCCATTCCCTAGCAAAAAAACATTTTTTATGTTTTTGATGTGTGATTACATATTTTAGGTTGATCAATTAAGAGCAATATTGAAGAAAGTTGCAAAGTTGTCAAAGTTGCAAGAAAAAGTTGTAAAATCATGGAAACTGGGCTACATGTTTTATTTTTGGCTTTTTGATAGTGAACAACTAGAATCTGGGAGTGCAGACATAGAAGAATAGAACCCAAAAATTATTTTTTTGAAGCCATAGCCAAGACCCATTCACCATAGGGAGAATGAGTCTTCAGTGAGGTCTGAAAAAGCATCTTTTGTGACAAGTACACAACTTTCTCAATTTCCAGATCTGCATTTTGATAGTTAGTTTTGTTAGTTTTCATATCTATATTCTATAGCACACATTTTGAATGAAAGAAGGAAAATAGGTGCATCGTATAAATTTCATTTTCAAACAAATCACACATTTCTTCATTTCATTTTGGTGAACCTGAGTTTGATCCTTACATTTTCTGATTTTGGAGTCCTTTTTCATCCTAGATTTAGATCTTGCATTCATTTGCATTTCTTTGCATTGAATTAGGTCTCATTTAGGGTGTCTTGTCTTTGCATTTAATTTAAGGTTTTAGGATTGCATATTTTGCATTCTTTAAATTTGAAAAATACAAAAATATCAATCATATTACATGTCATCTACATAGTATTACATCATATCAACTTGCATTTGAAAATTGAAACAAAAATTGCATATCAAACTAGCTTTTATAGGTTGTCATTTTGTCATAATTTGCACTTTCATTCCACATTAAATTCACAAAAAAATAAAACTAAAACTTGTTGTAACAAACCTGAATCTAAAAACCATTGAAAAGCACTAAAAAATTTGTAAAAATTTGTTTCAAAACCCTCATATAGGACCCATTAACCCTAGGGCGATTGAGTTCCTGATCAGGTCATAATCTAATTTTTTGGGCATTAAAACATTCATTTATGCATTTCTATTTGTTGCTTTCAGATTTCTGCTATTGTTTCTAGAATTTTTGTTTTATCAATTTGATGATATCTAGCTTAATTTGGTAAATTTAGTGCATTGTGTGATTTCAAAATTGCATTTACAAGAATTTATTTTCAAATTTTTACATAGTGTGATTAAAAAATTACCTTGTTTAGAATCTGAAAATTGCAATTACACATTCCATTCTAGGTCATTTCATTGCACTCTACCCTCTTTCCATTTTGGGTTGGCATTGAGTTTATAAAACTTGTATGAGCTTTACAACTTGGTGTTCTATTAGCAATACTATTGTGAGAAGTATTTTGAGACTCATGTCATCCCACAATACACCATTCACCATGGATCTTGGGTTTTCTAACTCTCTTTCTAATAGTGTTGATAATCAACACCCTATGGATCATAGCATGCATACCTCATTTCCAATTACTTCCTTACCTACAACCAATGTGCATGATGTTGTTTATTTCCTACACGAAAACATAAAAAGAATGGATAAAGACCTAGAAAAGTTACAAGACGTTGTGCTTGTTGAAAACATGGACATTAGTATCATTTCTACTTTACGAAATCTAAGTAAATTTCTTAAAACTGAATGAGGCATACAATTTTTTTGTAGCCTCGGTTGCTTCCTTCATGAGAACTTAAACAATAAAAGAATGATAACATACATGCCTTGGTCAACTTTATTGAAGCTAAACCTCGTAAGGGCTCAACCAAAATTCTCCTTGATATTGCTTTCTCACAAAATGACATAATCAAACATGCAAACGATGGTCCTCTTTACATAGCTGGAAGAATCAATGACAAGCCTACCAATGGATATTAATTGATATCATTTGTGTAGAGAATGTGATCACTAAAGAATTCCTATTTGTGCATGAACATTATCAAGACACATATGACAAACAAAAAGCATGGATCAAAACACATAATGGTTTTTCTTTTCATGTTATAGGCTCGATAAATCTCCCTCTAAAAGTCAGACCAAAAAAATTAAATGTCTCATTCACCATCATTCCGTCGTCAGACCAATTTCATATGAAGTTGGGCTATCCATGGCTTTGCTTCATGAATTTTGTCCCGTCGATTGTGCATAAATTTCTAAAGTTTTCCTTCGACAATCAAATCTTTACTGTGCACCATAGTGGCTTTAATCCTGTGTCTTCCCATGGAAAATTTTCATTGGATTTATTTTGGCCTGAGCATATTGAACCTATTAGACCTTGTGAGGACTAATTTTTTAAAGCATAAAATTTTAAGGTGAAAAGCATAGTAAAACTATCCCTTAGAAATATGCATCAACCTATGATTGAGCCATCTATCCTTGACGAAACCATGATTGAACCAAAATCCCTTCCAAAAATCCAAAAGTAGTCTACCATTTCATATAAGAGACCATGAGACAATCAAAATAATCTTGACGTGCCTCCTAAAATCAAACAAGTTTACAAAGCTAAAGAGAAGGTGGTTGAGCAACCTCCTATGCTTCCTTTCGTTCCTGCCCTAAAGGAAGAAAATAAACCTATGGTTGACAAACCTACCCCTACACAATCACAAATCAACAACAGATTGAGAAGAAACTAAAATTCTAGAGAGCATAGGCATAAACATCGTGCTATTGCTTGTATGTTACAAACTAAAGAAGAAAAGAGCAACATAGAAAATCAAAATCCAAACTTATCTCCTACAAGGCATGATGTCTCTTCACCTTCACCACAACGTAAACAAGAACCTTCTAGAGACATTATTATTCGACCTCCTATTGTGATTAATCTTGATGATGACATTGACATTGCAAAGATTGATGATCAAGTGCATAATGAGTTGAATTCATTGTTCTCCTCTTCCATGAGCTTAAATGACAATTCTCTTAAAAAGAGTGTTGAACTCGGTGTGTGTCCTAGTTCAACACTTGATATTGTCCCTTTGTCTAGTTGTCTACCTTTTGTATATACCGATCAAGATTGGGGTGTCGACGACCTACTATAGGTTGAATCACATGTGTGTTACTAGTATTTTACTTTATTTTCTTTTTCATGTGTCTCTATGTGATTGCATGTGCGTAATGTGATCCCATGTACTGTTTTGTTTGATTTATCTCTCTCTCTTTTTGTGCATTCCTCTATTTGTATCTACATTATTCTCTATGTCGTAAGAATTTTATCTTTTTCACTTGTCTTATGTTTTCCTTTTGAGGGTGATGCAAGGCATCGAGACATTTAGGTCTCTTCCATGTTGACCCGAAAGATTTTTCTTTTTTTTCACTGTCTATGTGTCATTCTTCCAATTCTATGAGTATTTGGGGAATGATGACGTTTCCGAGCTCTAAAACAACATTGTAGCAAAGATATACTGACCTCGAATCCATAGATCTCTTAGATATTTTTGGGGGCAATCCCTCTTTCCTTTTTCATGACGTAACTTTATTTTGGAAACATATGACTTGGCATAGGAATTTTTGAGTAAGCTTTCATGTCTTAGGATTGAACATTTCCTACTTTAAAGCAATTTATCACAACAATGGTGTTATCAACTACTTTAAAGTGGGGCATACATCGATAATATCTTTCAACATTTTTCATGTTTCATGGTGCAATTTTCTTTTTTCTTGTGATGTGTACTTTTCTTGGTGGTGTCATTGGGTTTGATGTCCTCCAAGAGTGCAATATTTCTTAGCGTACGACTTTCCTCTTGGTGGTGATGCAACACACTACATTCCTTGTTACAGATCATTTACTCTTGACTTGTCCTCTCTTGGAGACATTAGGCATGATGTTCCCTAAGAAGAAGACCTTACACAAACTAAGCAAAATCCCTTTGAACAAAAAAAACCTTTTACTAGCATCATTGTTCATAGGTGTTTACTAAAATGCAGCTTGTTAAGCCCTATGAAGCTTGAACTCTAAATTCAAGGCCACCAAGCATAACACACCTTGTTTTCCTATGGAGCCTTGCCTAGCATTGTGGCACCTTATTGAATTTTTCAGGAGGATAGCTTTGATATGGCATGGGAGCCTAATATGATTCTCTCATTTGCCACCCTTTTGGGATACTCACCTAGTGGACAACTTGAGGTTCCACTACCCCAAAGTGAGCACGAAAAAACAAAAATGATAGCTTACATGTGATCCACATTGCGTTGGAAAGTCTAGGCTTGATCTTCTTGGCCTTTGATAGTGTATGATTGTGTATCTTTGTCATTGTTGTGTACATAAGTGTCTTGAATGTCTACTTTAAACTCACAGGGGTAATACTCTCACTAAAGTGGGGGGAAAATGTAGTGTAGGAAAAAGTATCCCTTTTTCACATTTAATTTGGGAATAATTAATAATAAAATAAGCTTAATGATGCCTTGATTTAGTGTTGTAATGAATTTTTCATATTCACATTAAGTTTAGGGCCCTTTTAATTAAATGGACTTAATTATGCCTTATTTTTGATGTTGTAAGGTGTACCTTTACACTTTCACATTAAACTAGGGATTTATTAATTGATTGAGGTTAATTTTCCTTAATTGGCCCCTTTAATTCAAATCGAAACCTAATTAAATGCAATTTCTAAGGGATAAAACCCAACATTCATAAATGCCATTACATAACACTTAACTTTGGAATATGTGTGTACTAGGTAAGTGACCTAGGACCCATTTTCTATAGGGAAAATGGGTCCTCACTTAGTTCTAGGACCCTATTTTTACATAAGGTTTAGCCTTGTCTGATGTGTGTCCTAGGTAAGTGGCCAAGGACCCATTCACCCTATGGCGAAAGGGTCCTCACTTAGACCTAGGACCCCTCTTTGAAATATGTTTTTAGTGGTATTTTAATGATTTCAAATCTACAATTCAATGTCGGCTTGTGATATTTGAATTATGAGAATTAATATTAAGATTCATATAAATACAAGGCTATTTTATTTTTGGTTTTTTGATAGTGAAGAACTAGAATCTAGGAGTGCGTACATAGAAGAACAAAACCCAGAAATTGATTTTTCGGAGCCCTAGCCAAGACCCATTCGCCATAGGGTGAATGAGTCCTTGGTGAGGTCTGAAAACACATCTTTGGTGATAGGTACACAACTTTCTCACCTTTCCAGATCTACATTTTGATAGTTAATTCTGTTATTTTTTCAAATCTTTCTTCTATAGCACACATTTTGAATGAAAGAAGGAAAATAGGTGCATCATACACATTTCATTTTCAAACAACAAACATCATCATTTTTCTTAATTTCAATGAATACATCCATATGAGTATCCTTTTTATAAATTTTATTGATTTGAAATCCTTTAGCTTGCATATGCATGTAGTGTCATATGGCCGCTAAAGTGGGGGCTAAATGTAGTGTAGAAAAGTATACCCCTTTCTAAGAGAAAGTAGAATTCCACACTTGTTTAGACTAATTTTAGTGACTTAATATTTTATGCATTTTAAAATCCCATTAATATGCCCCTAATACCCTTTATTATGCATCCCAAGGCCTATTTTACTTAAATTTATTTAATTCCCAACACCACAAGCCACATTAAACAAATGCTAGGGATTAAATTAATGCCCCGACATTCTAGGAGTCTTGATGATTTAGGTCAGGACCCATTCACCCCATTAAGTGCCCTAAACTCAACTTTTGGTATGTTTTGGGCAGCATTTCAAAGTTTCAAATTCAAATTTCATAGGTCAGCTTTTAGGATCTGATAATTGGAAAATTAGGAAGGAAGCCTATAAATCTAAGTTTCACATTCATTTTACACGAGACAAGAAGCAAGAAAAGAGTTTCAAATGAGATCACAATCATTTGCTTTCAAGAGCAAGGAGCAAGCAAAAGTGAAGTCTTGGAGAAACATCCTAATGTTTTTGCAGATCTTCAAGCTCATATTATCATCAAAGATCAAGCATTATTGAAGAATTGATGATATATGCCTAAGGGGAATCATGATGGATTATAGGTTTGGGGAGAAGCACTATGAGATTCAACCTAACCTAATGACTTGTTTCCTAAGTGATTCCATCTTCTATGATAATTCTATTTTCAACCTAAAGAGAGGTATAATCAGTTTCATGACTTATTAAGGAGATTTGAGGTCTCCTAAAGTAGGTCTTCCTCATTGTTCATGCTCATTTAGGATCCTATTCTAACACACTTGAGTATGATTTCTTAGCATTATTAGAAATCTTAATCTTAGACACATTTAAGGTTAGGATTGAACACACATTTCATGTTTCAAATCTATTCTTTTCATCAAGGTTTAATTACCAAACTTGAGGTTTGACCAACGAAAACCCCTATCCAGCAACAAACAAACAATTTTGTTTTGCAGAATTTTGACAAAACCAAATTTAGGAGCGAAAGTCTAAAGTTACAAGGAAGGATTACAGGTGTCAAGCTTCAATCTCAGATTTAGTTTTCTAGAAAATTCTGCCAGGACCCATTTTCCATATGGCGAATGAGTCCTTGTTAGGGTTACAAAAACAACTTTTGAAAGGTGCACAACATTTATTACCTTTAGATTCTCCAAAAAGTTCATTGATTCTTTTTTTTTATGTTAAATCTTCTAAATGCACTTTGTAGATCTCTATTTGGAGTTTATTTGCTATTTTTAATCTTTCTCCCCAAAGTGTTGTTTGACCTAGACACCTATCCTTGCATAAAAGGGAAATTTGCATATTCACACCTTGATTTGATTCATCTAAGGGTTGGATCCACTTTTCCATTTTCAGGACACACCTATTTTACTTCATTTTAGTAGCAAAGGATATATTCTTGTATTTTAGGATGGTGGTTGTGAGATAAGAAAAGGCTCTGGAACTCTGATTGCTATAGGAAAGAGGACAGATGGAAATGTATACTAGCTAAAGGGTTCTCATGGTATGTGCTTTATAACTGAAATCAATGAAATTTGGCTATGGCATAGAAGAATGTGTCACATCAATTTTTATATCCTAGTGAGGATCAACTCTACTCAAGCTGTGAGATATTTTTCAAAGATTACAAAGCCTAATAATGCAGTTTGTAAGGAATGTCAAGTTGGGAAGCAAACAAGAAAAAAGGTTCAATATCAAAGAATACTCTATTGTATAACCTTTGGAGTTGGTGCATACAAACCTTTATGGACCTACAAGAACAAGAACTTTTCAAGGTGACAGGTATTTCATGTTATTGATTGATGATTACTCTAGAATGACTTTGGTAACTTTTCTTAAAGAAAAATTAGAAGCTCTAGATAATTTTAAGGCATTTAAAGATATGGTTGAGAATGAAATGGATATGAAAATCAAATGTTTAAGATTTGACAGAGGTGGAGATTTCACCTCCAACGAGTTTAATAGTTTTTGTGAAGATCATGGAATAAAGAGGCATTTGTCAGCTCCTAGGACTCCTCAGCAAAATGGAGCGGTGGAAAGAAAGAATAGAACAGTTCAAGTAGTAGCAAGGACAATGATGAAGGAAGAAAATCTACCAAATTTCTAATGGAGAGAAGCAATTCATACTGCAGTGTATATACTTAACAGAGCGCAAGCAAGGCCAAATAGTTAAAAGACTCCCTATGAGTTGTGGTAAGGAAGAAACCCTACTGTCAAATATTTTAGAGTGTTTGGAAGAAAATATTATATCATAAGAGATGAAGAAAACTTAGGAAATTTTGATGGAAGATCTGATGAAGGAATCTTCCTTGAATATTCTACAAAGAGCAAGGCTTACTAGTGCTACAATAAGAGGCTAAAAAGGATTTTTGAAAGTGCAAGTGTCAAAGTGGATGAAGACTTACAAAAAAATTTAGTGATGATAAAAGGATATGAATTAGATGATCCCTCTTGTAGAGAAGAAGAGAAAGATGATGGTAAGGAAAAAGAAGTGCAAGTTGAAAAGGAAGAAGTTTCAGAAAAGGATCCCTAAGACTCCAAAGTATGTATAGAAGAATCATTCTAAAGATCATATCATTGGTGAAAAAAGAAAAGGTGTATTGCCAAGAAGGAAGGTTGCTATGATAGAACATGTAAAATTATATTTACTTTGCAAAGTTGAACCTAAAACAATGACTGAGGAATGCAAGGATGAATTTTGGATCAAGGCTATTGAAGAAGAATTAAGCAGATTGAGAAGAATCAAACTTGAGAACTTGTCTGAAGACCAACAAACAATAATGTGATTGGAACTAAGTTGGTAATTTAGAACAAACTGAATGAGAATGGGGAAATTGTTAGGAACAAGGAAAGAATTGTGTGTAAAGGCTACTAACAAGTAGAAGGAATAGAGTTTGAGGATACATTTTCTCTAGTGGCAATGATGGGGGCTATTAGGATGTTTTTGGCTTTTGCAGCACATAAGGATTTCAAAGTTTATCAAATGGATGTGAAGTCTACATTTTTGAATGGTGAGTTGGAAGAAGAGGTGTACATTGAACAACCAAAAGGATTTCAATTATAAAATAATCCTAATATGGTATGTAGATTGAAGAAGGCATTATATGGACTCAAGCAAGCTCCTAGAGTTTGGTATGCAAGATTGGACAGATACTTGTTACAACAAGGATTCAATAAAGGTATCGCAGATAGTAATCTTTAATTTAAAGTTAAGAAAGATGAAATATTTATTGTGGTTTTTTATGTTGATGATACAATATTTCAAGGAAATGGAAGTATGTGCAAGAGATTTGTAGAAGAGATGCATATGTTTGGGGAGATGAATTTCTTCCTTGGGCTTCAAATCAATGAGATGGAGAAAGGAATATTCATATCACAGTCAAAGTATGTTAAGGAAATGTTGAAGAAGTTTGGAATGTAAGACTCTAAAATGGTATGTACTCCCATGGTTACTGGTTGCAAGCTGAGTAAGAATGAAGAATATCTTAAGGCTGATCAGAGAAAGTACAAATCAATGATTGGTGGGATGCTATATCGAATTGCTACTAGACTGAATATCATCCATGCAGTTTGTCTTGAGGCTAGATTTCAAGAAGATCCCAGAGATTCACATGTGGCAATAGTAAAGAGGATATTCAAATACTTAAAGGGCACTCCAAAATATGGCTTGTGGTATCCAAAGCATACTAATTTCTCCCTAAATGCTTATATAGATGCAAATTAGGCAGGTTGTGTAGATGATAAAATAAGTGCAAGTGGTGGTGCTTTCTTTCTTAGAAGCAAGTTGGTGTCTTGGCTTAGGAAGAAGCATGATTCAATACAATTATCTACTATAGAGGTGGAATACATTGATGCAACATCATGATGCACACAGGTGTGTGGATGAAGCAAACATTGAAGGATATCAGACTGTCATATGATGAACCAATTCCTATCTTATGTGACAATACAAGTGCTATCAATATTTCAAACAATCCAGTAATGCATTCAAGGAGAAAGCATATATCAATCTAGTATCACTTTCTAAGAGAGATGGTTGTAGAGAATGAGGTGCAGTTGGAGTATGTTCCTACTAAGGATCAAGTTGTGGATATCTTCACAAAGGCTCTTCCTAAGGATACTTTTGAGTATCTTAGGGATAAGTTAGGGGTTATTTCCCACCTTATTTCAATTAGATGCATAAGGTTATGGATCAGTCCATTAGATTTCAAGATTCATTCCTTGTTTTGGATTGATGTTGGTGACTACCTCTTAGGGGGAGCAGGTAGTGGCATTGCTAGTTGTTGCAATCAAGGGGAGTATGTATTGTCATTATGTTTTGTGTTGGTGTTTTCCTTGAAAGCCTTGTCAAAGGAAGTGAAAGTAGAGGTTGCAAAGCAGATGTTGTCTCTGGGGGAGAGAAAGTATGTGTATTTGATTTTTGGCCTAGGAAGAATTTTTATGAAATTCACTTTTTAGAGGACCAACTTCGCGGGGTCATAACTTTTGATCCAAGTGTTTGATTTGCTATTATAGCATATTGTTGGAAATCTCTCGATGAGCTCTATAAAATGTGAACCCACCATAGGTCGGTTCAGCCACCTTTTGAGATGTTTCGGGGCCTCTAAAGTTTTATATCTGAATTTGAAGCTGCATTGGAGAAATTTCCTGGGACATAAACTTTAATTTCTCCCAAACTGTGCAGGGTATTGAGGTGATTCTTTCATGACTAGAAAAAATTTTCAGCTCTGCTCCTTGGGGTAAATTTTCACTTCCATACGAGCCCATTTAGGCCGAATTACTAAAAATAGTAAGTGCCCATTTTTTGCTATTTTTTATGCATGACAGTCTTATACCCCTTAAGTGCCATCATGGGACTCAAAAAAAGTAAAGAAAATAAAGAAAACATTTTTTTTGGGTGATGCAAGATTTCCCTACATCGCTGGATGCTCCTGCATCAAACACCCAGGGTAATTTGAAAAGTGTCCCTGTCACTTCTCAGGAGTTAGAGGGAAACCAAGATGGTTAACCTCAACCTTAGATAACCATGATGAATCTTCAGCAAACCTTCCTCTCCATTTCACCAAGTACTCTGCATATTGCTTGTTTCTTGTGCTTCTACCCACACAACTATCCAAGATTTCTTCTATCTCTTCCTTCTCTGAAGTAGGTGTTGGAATTTTCCATTGTTCTTTTATCAGCCCCTCCTCTATATCACCTTCATGATACTCTATCAAATCAGAAATATTGAACATAGGAGAAATGTTTATTCCGCTAGGAAACTCTACCTCATAAGTATTTCCTAAATCATGCTTCCTCGGGATCTTGCATGGTCCAAACTTCTTCAACTTTAACTTGTTGTATGTACCAACTGGAAACCTTTCCTTTTCGCAAATGAACCATGAATTCATCTCCTACCTGGAACTCCTCATACCTCCTTTCCTGATATGCCTGAGCCTTATATTGTGAGTTCATCTTATTGATATGTTTCCTCACCTCTTCGTGCAAATTCTTCAGGTGCTCAGAAAAATCTTCAGCCTCAGCACTACTCTTCTCCTCCTTATCCATCTTTCTCAGTTCAGAAGTAGTTCTTGGATTACTCCCATATACAATATGGAGTGGTGATTTACCAGTGCTCGTATTGACAAAATTGTTGTAA
Organism: Sequoia sempervirens; assembly: GCA_007258455.2. Taxonomy (NCBI): domain Eukaryota; kingdom Viridiplantae; phylum Streptophyta; class Pinopsida; order Cupressales; family Cupressaceae; genus Sequoia; species Sequoia sempervirens. Next base: position 176,673,217 of record VDFB02358134.1, on the reverse strand, counting down.
GCAAATTCTACCTATGGTATAATCAAATACCATCCCTTGGGCTTATCTCCAACTAAGCATCTTAGCAAGTTGCCCAAACTCCTATTCACCAACTCTGTTTGTCCATCAGTCTGTGGATGGTGTGCAAAATTGAACTTCAAATCTATCTTCAACTTCTTCCATAATGTCCTCTAGAAATAACCAAAAAATTTGGTATCTTTGTCTAAAACTATACTCTTTGGTAGACCATGTAGTCTCACCACCTCTCTGAAAAAAACTCTGCACCATGAACAACATCACTGGTCTTATGACACAGAATGAAATGTGCCATCTTTGAAAATCTATCCACCACCACAAATATGGAATCATGCCCTCTATATGTCCTTGGCAAGCCAAGAACAAAATCCATGCTAATATCCTCCCATGGCCTCTCAAGTACATGTAATGGTTGATACAATCCAATATTCTGACTTGTTCCTTTCACCATCTGACATACTCTTCAACTTTGTACAAACTTCTTCAAATATCATTGTAACTGTGGCCAATAATAATTCTCATTGACATGAGCAATGGTCTTATCTCGACCAAAATTTCCATCCAATCCTCCACTATGCTTCTCCTTGATTAGATTCTCTCTCATAAAACTCCTTGGAATGCACAATTGGCTTCCTCTAAACAACATCCCATCTTGAATTAAGAAATCCAACCATCTCGTCCTATCCAATGTAACAAGTTCCAAACAAGCCTTCCAAGCTTTTATAAAGTTTGGATCTTCTGGATACAACTCTTGAGTTCATTGAACCCAACAACCTCTATATTCATCTCTATCAACAAATTTTGCCTTCTACTTAAGGAATTTGCAACTCTATTTGACCTTCCATTGCTGTGCTTCAAAACAAAAGTATAACTCTGCAAAAAATCAACCCATTTTAAGTGTCTTTGATTCAACTTTCCTTGACTATTGAGATACTGCAAAGCTTGGTGATCAATATATAAAACAAATTCTTTTGGAAAAAAATAGTGTCTCCATTTCTTCAAATCCTGAACTATAGCATAAAACTCTTGATCATAGACAAAATATTTCTTCTTAGCATCATTTAACTTCTCACTAAAATAGGCAAAAGGCTTACCTTCTTGACTCCAAGCAGCTCCTATGGCAGTGCCACTAGCATCACAATCTACCTGAAAGACCTTATTGAAATCTTTAAGGGCCAAAACAGGTTGCTCTGTAACTTTCTTCTTCAACATATCAAAACTTTTGGCTGCCCCTATAGTCCACTTAAACTCTTTTTTATCCCCTCTCATTGCTTCAGTTAGAGGTGCACAAATTCTACTGAAACTCTTAATAAAATTTCTATAAAAAATTGCTAGACCATGAAATGATCTTACCTCTGTAACACTCCTCTGGGTAGGCCATTCATGATAGCTCTCACCTTCTCTAGATCCATTTTAAGACCCTCTATTGAGACAATAAATCCTAGATACACCAACTCCCTTTTTACAAAACTACATTTCTTCAAATTAATCAATAGCTTATCCTCCTTTAGCTTCTCAAAAACTTTTCGGATATGCATCAAGTGATCCTCCAATGTCTTACTGAAAATTAAAATATTATCCAACTAAACAATAACAAAATTTCCTAAAAATTCTTTCAATACCTCATTCATAAGCTACAAAAATGTGCTTGATGCATTGGTTAGCCCAAAAGGCATGACTAACCAATTGTACAAGCCCTCCTTGGTTTTAAAGGTTGTCTTCCATTCATCTCCTTCTCTAATATGGATCTGGTGATATCCGCTCTTCAAATCTATCTTCATGAAGTACTCAGCTCCACTCAAACAATCCACAATGTCATCCATCCTTGGAAAGGGGAATTTGTACTTGATGGTGATCTTGTTGATGGCTCTAGAATCTGTACACATCTGCCATTCCCCATCCTTCTTTGGTGCTAGTACTGTAGGTATTGCACATGGACTCAAACTCTCTTGAATCAATCCCTTCCGCAACAACTCTTACACTTGTCTATTCAACTCTTCGCTCTTTGCTAGAGTCATACAATGAGATGCCTTATTCAGCAAACTAGCTCCAGGAATCAAGTCCATCTGATGACTAATCTTTCTCACTCAAGGCAAACCTTCATTTATGTTATTAGAGATAATATCTTGAAACTCATTCAACAAATTTGAAACCTCTACAAGTACCTCAGTAGTATCTTCTTTATCAGTTCTAGGGATCAATGCAAAACACATATGCTCATGCCTTATACCTTCTAGGAACTTTCTTCCATCAACCAAACAAATTCTTGCATTACTGCATACCTTTTCTTCTACCTCTTTCAAGGACTTCAACTTATGACAAACCCCATATTTTTTCAAAGAATAGGTGTTGGCATGTCCATCATGTACTGCTTGCTGATCAAACTGCCACATCCTACCTAACAACAAATGACAAACATCCATAGGCATAATATCATAGAATACCTCATCATGGTAATTTATAATCGTGAACTTTACCAAACATTGTTCATTTACCAAGGCTTTATGGTCCTTCTGCAACCAAGCAATCTGGTATGTGATGCAGGAGCATCCTTGGTTCTTTGCAATCCTGCATCAACCAAAAATATTTTCATTTCAGTTTTATTCTTGTTCAGTTCTTGTTCAATTCAAAGTTGGAAGATTCAACATATTTTCTCACCAGACCCTGCTGATCTATGTTTTCATCATGGACATGTTCATTTTCCTTATCCCAAGATTTCAGAATGATTGGATCTTTTTTCGGAAAGTTATCGTTTCTAGATTAAGTGACAATTTCTTGAACCGAGCACTAAAGCAGTTTCGAGCCTAACAACTATTTTTGTCTCTTGTGGATCCTTCTTGTAACTTTGTGGATCCTTACAGTGTGTTCCAAATTGTTCCATGGAGTGTCCTTGACCTTAATTTAGGTCCACACTTCATCCTATGCACCTGCCAAGGAGAAATTCAAATTTAAGGCCGACCTATTTCACACACATGTTACGTTTCCTTCATTGGAGATTGTAATGATCTTTGGCTGACGCGGAAGATTCTACATCTCAAGATGTGATATAAATCATTGTAATAGATCATTAGATTGGTAAGTAGATGAATATGGGATTTGATATGTAAGATCTATGCTCGTATTAAGGAGCATATAGGAATATTGTATTTCGAGCATGTTGTATCAAGCCTGTGAGCCCAATCTGTGAACCCGGATGTTGCCGGATAATTGTAACTAATTTTTTTGGTAATATGAATGTTTGAATCTGCATTTGCCTCCATATTTCATGTGGCTTCTATTGTGTAACTCTTGCTGCACGGTCCAGATTGTTCTCTTTGAGGACCCTCCTACCATGACTACACCAATATGGGTTTGGATGCCTTCTTCTCTCCAACCACAACTTACTAACCATTTCTTCTAAAACAAGGTTATCAATACTACCTCCATCAACAATAACATTACAAACTTTACCTTCACGCTTACATCTGGTGTGAAATAAATTCTTCCTTTGAGTTGCTTGCTTCTCCTCATTTAGCAAGGCTCTTCTAGTAACAAGAACCTTTCCTCTTTCTGCTTCCTCAAAATGTGAAGAATTAGCATCTTATCTACATGTGCAACTCATGCATTACCCTTAGGTCATCTATTTGTCCTTCCTTGATGTTGAGGACACTCATAGGCTCTATGTCCTTCTTCTCCACACTGGAAACAAGTTCCACAAAATCCTCCTCTTCCCAAACCTTGTCTAGATCTTCCTCTTCCTCTTTGGTCTCCATTATTATGATCATGAGGATGGTAGGTGTTATCTCCCTTATGGTTTTGGCTGCTACTAGAGCCTTCATCCTTCTTTTGATCTTCATTTTGACCTTTATACGATCATCCACCGGTCTTTCCTCCACAACCTCCACCTTTTTGTTTGTTCTCAAACCTCTTGTTCATTCGTTCTTCAACCTTTAGAGAAAACTAATAAGTGTTCTCAATGGTGGTCATTCTTACCAGTTTCAATTCTTCATGTATGTTTGGCTTCATCCCATTAATATAACGAGAAACTTTCTCTTTATTCACCTCAAAATGTCCTATCTGAATCAAGACCTTGTGAAATTCCTTTGTGTATTCTTTAACCGTCCTTGTCCCTTGCCTCAAGCTCTGGAACTTCTTGAGTAGCTCCAATTCATAATCGACTGGAATAAATTGTTTCTTCAATTTTGACACCATTCTGTCCCATCTAGAAATTTTATCTTTCCCTTGTCTTCCTCTTTCTAACTAGACCTCTTTCCACCATATATTGGCTTGACCTTTCAATTTTTTCTTTGCAAACCTCACTTTGTGAGGATCTTCAATCTCCTCAAACTTGAAAAATTCCTCCATGTCATTGATCCAATCAATCAATTATTCAAGATTCAGATTTCCACTAAAAGTTGAAACCTCCATTTTAGGTCTCTTCCCAATGCTTGAGATCACTTGCAACAATCTTCTTTCTTCAGGATACATTAGATCCTACTCTTCCTCTTCCATTTCCTCTTTCATTTCATCTTCATGTCATATATGTCTCATTGCACATCTCTTCTTCCAACCTCTTGTTGTAAGGTTTCTAATTTCCTTCTAAGGGCTCTGATTTCATCTCTACTTGGATCTCTTCCTCCACCACCTCGGCCTCTACCTCTACCATACTGGGCAAGTCTTGGAGGCATCTTGAACTCAACCCACACTCATAGGTCCTGTTGCAACAGCCTCACGTTCGACACTCTGTTACAGGCTCAGGAACTCCTGCTCTGATACCACTTGATGAGGGTCGCACTGCCCAAAACCCACAAAAATCACAACAAATACCAACACAGAAGATGCAAGATAGAAAAATGACTCACTTTCAATTATTTTCAAAAAATGAAATCACAGATTCAAAGCTTACATGCTATAGCCTGATGGGCTTGATTCATTACAACAAAATCAACTCTAAAAAGAAAATATGCTATTTAGAGCCACAATCTACACTATCAGGGCCACCTCCTACAATTCTCACTTAACCCTTTCTATTTTTCCCAATAACCACCCTAGAATGTTCTAGAAAGTGCAAATTTCCCCATTTTGTTTTGGTGCCAAAGGTCTTGCCATTTGATTTCTGCCCTAGGAAGAATTTTTTATGACATTCACTTTTTAGAGGACCAACTTCACGAGGCCATAACTTTTGATCTGGGTGTCTAATTTGCTATTATTCCATATTTTTGGAAAGCTCTCAATGAGTTCTACAACATACAAACCCACCAAAGGTCAGTTCAACCACCTTTTGAGTTGTTTTGGGGCCTCTAAAGTTTTATATCTAAATTTGAAGCTGCATTGGAGAAATTTCCCGGGATGAAAAATTTAATTTCTCCCAAACTGTGCAGGGTATTGAGGTGATTCTTTCACGAACGGAAATTTTTTTCAGCTTTGCTCCTTGGGGTAAATTTTCATGTTCACATGAGCCTGTTTAGGCCGACTTACTAAAAATAGTAAGTGCCCATTTTTCTCTATTTTTGACTCTTGATAGTCTTATACCCCTTAAGTGCCATCATGGGACTCAAAACAACTAAAGAAAATAAAGAAAACATTTTTTTTGGGTGATGCAAGATTGCCCTACACCGATGGATGCTCTTGCAGCAATTTTTGTTATTGATGGTTTTTCATATCATATGTTTCCATCAATGACAAAGGGGGAGATTATTCAAAGTTTTTGTTGTCATTGATGTCAATAGATCTATGTTGTTGTATTGATGTCAACCTATGGAGAGGCTTTGATTGGTTGCATTATATTGTCATTAGTAGTCTCACTGATGTCAACCTCTAGTTTTTCCTTGATGAGCAAGTGCTTGTGGATGTTCAACCTCTTGTGTGGTTGAGATGTTGAGAAGGTGTTACAGATGATGAAATGATGCTTATAGTGCTTTGTTTCCAAGTTCTTTTGAGAAAAATTGAATAAAAGAGGAAACAGTGTGGTAAAGAGTGTTTAGTGTGGCAAAGTGGTGTTCAGTGTTTTGCTCTGCATTTCTTCATGGTTGAAGATCTACTTGTGTGGTTCAGATATGTTGATCACAAGTGTTCAGAGGTGCTATATCCATATTTTCATGTTCTGGATAATTCTGTAGAAGAAGTTTCATTCACTAGTGTGTGAAATTTGATGTAGTGTTGTATGGGAGAAATGGTTTTGCTCTGCATTTCTTTGCATTGTGGTTTATGGTCTTGTGAATCTGGGAGTGTGCTTATTTGTTCATATCTATCTTTAGTCTGAGTTGTTTGAGTTTTGGTGCTCAACAAGGTTGGATTCATGAGTTAAATTATGTGGAAGGTTAATGGGTGTACAAAATGATTTTTTTTTCTAGTGTATTTTTTTGTGAAGGATATGTTAGATTTCAAGGTGTTGATGGAATATTCTAGATTGTGTTTAAGTGTTGTGTGTGGTTCACAAGTCATCTTTGGTTTAGAGGAAGTGTGTAGTTAAAATTTTAATAGTGTTAACACAAGTTCAATCGACCTTGGGTGTTTACACTAATTATGGATATGCTTCGGTGTTTATGGAAGCATGGTGTGGTGTGTTTATGTGGATTTGGGTCCGTTAAGGTGTGATGTGGTTTGTCTTCTTTCCTCTCTACTCGGGAATGTTTTGGTGCTGACCTAATTTGAATTTGCACATTTGAGGTGCATATTCAACCTTGTAGATTATTTTCAAGGTTGAGGATGGTATATATATGTGTGATGAATTTATGGAGAATTCTATGCAAAGTGTGTGGTGCAAAGTGTGAAAATGTGAAATGCAGTGTGAGCTTTAATGCATAAGACTACTAGAAGCAGTGACCAAAAGGTGTCTACATCCTTCAGAGATCTTGTGAATGTTTTGGTGAAGCAATGGTGAATATTTTCTATTGCTCTGAGATGGTTTTCTCATTGTAACAATCTTCTATCTTCTTCTTTCTAAGTTGGCAGTGAGCCCTTCTTTCTTTTGGGCAGTGAGCCTATTGTATTTGGTGTTGTAATTACTTTATATTTTGAGCTAATCCTCACCATGGTTTTTCCCTTATTGGGTTTTCCATATATATCCGGTGTTCTCATGTGTTTGGATGTGTTTGGATGTGTTTTCATTACTTTTTCTCATGTTTATATTTTGCTAATGCATGATAAGGGTTTAATGGTTGTTAAGGGTTTAAGAGGCTAATGCAGATTTGAATTTTAATGAGGGTTTTTGATGTTTTAATGTACAAATATTTCACCCCCCCCTCTTAGTTGTCTTGTGCATTCAACACATTGTTCAAGCCTGTAAATAACATGGAATTTCTATATCTTGGGGAAAGACATTTTTTTGCATGGATCATAATCCTCTTAAATTTAAATAAATATAAGATTTCTTTTAGAATGATCAACTTCAAAGGTGGTCTAATTATTTTCATCTTAACATTTATCATAAGAAGGAAGAACAAATAAAGTTGTAAACTAATTGGGTTGGCTTTGAATAAATAACCTTGATAACTATGTTGGAGTCTTGTGAACACTACACAAAATATTAGCCTCAATTATATTCAACAATAATATTGTTTGTTAATACCTATCCAAAAAAGATTCAAATGATAATAAGCCCTTTATTACTATATGTAAGATGAAATCCTCTACAACATAATGTACATATATGTCCTTATATACACCCTCAACCTTATACCCTCCATTGTAAACACTATAGCCTTGAACCTATACCCAATAATGTCAACCCTAAACCCTAAACTCTATACCATATATACTCAACCCTAAACACCATATCTCAACCCTAGGCCCTCAAGCCTATACACTAAACCATCAACCATAAACTCCATACCCTCAATCCTAAACTCTATTTACCCTATACCCTTGACCCTATACCTTATACCCTAGCCTGTAAACCCTATACCTCAGACACTATACCAAATACCCTCAACCCTATATACCTTATACCTGTAGACACGTAAAATATATTGATTGACATTGTGCATCTGATCTTGACTTACTAACATCGTTTCTTCCTGAATCATCCCTCAGTCTAACCGTTTAATCAAATTCCCCTATCTAATTAAATTCATCAATATTTGTCTCTTAATTAAATAAATCATTTTGTATAATTAAGTCAATCTCTTTTGTTAATTAAATCAATCCATCTGATCTAATTAGCCCTATTTAATTAAATAATCAATTTATTTGATTAAATCTCTAAAGCCTATCCATTAAATTAAATAAATTAAAACCTTATTTGATTTAATCTAACACCATCCCTTTTAATTAAATAAATCAAAATCCTTATTTAATTAGCCTCTTATCATATTCCTCTCTTATTTGATTTAAATAAATCCATAAATCTAAGTCAAATAAGTCACATCATCTAATCTCCTGTTAAATTAATTAACCCTTGATTAATTTAACCTCATCTCATGTCACATCCTCTAGATAATGCAAGTTGCACATGAAAATAGATTTAATTCATTTATTAAATCTCTATTTTCCTCACAAGGCATCTTTTGGAATATTCTCTCAATTTGAATTCAAAAATTCCAAGTCAACATGTACATCCAACAAGGCATTTAAAACCTCTTACATGTCCTTTGCCTTGAGCCAAGTGGCATTTATTGCATTTTCCCTTCCCTCTTGCATGTCATTTCAACAAATTTGAATTTCAAAAATTGGCACAAACCCCAAATCTTGCACAACCATCATCCATTCATAGCTTGACAAGTGGCACCATATCATTAGATGAATGTTAGTCCCACATTGCTCAAATTTGGGCATTCATCCATCTTGAAATCCTATAAATGAGGAGCTCCTCTCCTCATTTTATCATCCACAAACATTGCAAAGTTACCATGCTAAAATACTTAGCCATTCTCATCCATCATTTGAATTCTTAGCTAGGCTTTTTGCAGATTTGGCTTGGAGTGCTCATCTTTCATCAAAAGTGGATCAATATCATCTTCAACATATCAAGATTTCATCATAGGAATTGGAAAAGGGCCAATTTTTATATCAAATTGGCACCAATTCCCCCATGGGATCAAGTGTTTGCTTCTCTAATTAGGATTAAATCTGGTTTTATCTTTTGTATTGTGTTCTTCCTCAATTTCTTTCCTATTTTGAGTTTGCAAATGGATTTCATGTGGAATCCTTGTTTTAGCTTGTAATTCCTTGTCTAACTCGTTTATTCATGTTGTTTTGCAGGTACTAGGAAAAGGGTTCGCACAATACCCTTAACTGTAAACCCATACCCTCAACCCTAAATCCTACACTCTCAAACCTATACCTTATACATAAACCCTATACCCAATACCCTAAACCCTATACCCTATACACTCAACCCTATACTGTAAAGACTAAACACTATCCGTCAAACCTAGGCCCTATAGCCTATGCACTACACCGTCAATCCTACACTCCCTCAACCCTAAACATTATACCCTAAAATATATAACGTTAACCCTAAAATCCATACCCACAACCCTAAACCTTATACCCTCAATCCTAAAACATATACCCTCAATTGAAGAAGCTAGAGGTAATGACCTAGAGAAGGGAAAGAGAGAGAGAGAGAGAGAGAGAGAGAGAGAGAAGAGATGGGGAGAGAAGAATAGAGAGAGGGGTAAGGAGGGAGGGAGAGGTATAGAGGGAGAGACCTAAATAGGGGGAGAAAGAGAACAAAGGGACAAAGAGAGGGAAGGATCGATAGAGAGTGGGAGAGAAGAACATGAGGGAGATAAAAACATAACATGAGCGCATTATAACATGATTGCGTTATGTTTTGCTTTGGAAATTTCTAAGCCTTTGGCTTGGATTTTTCTTGGGCTTCCAACCCAAGGTTTGGAGTGAATTTTTAATGTCCAAATATGTGTTTTTGTAAATAGTAATAAAATTGACATAATATTGAGTGTGCTCCCCATCAGGTTTGCACATGTTTCAATGTCAAGTCAAAAAAATACCATGATAATGTTAAAATCCCTCTTAGTTATCTAGCCATGTAATTTTTTTCACATTTTGAGTATGTTAAGATTTACATATTTAATTTCTTTTATTAGTGTATTCATGTTTTGTCAAAGACTAATGTGTGGTATTTTTAAATGTATTTTTTAACCATTCATTGAAATTTCAAATAAATTACAATTTTAGAAACTAGACTCATTCTAGACATATTCAAAAAATGATTTTCAATTAATTTTTAATTTTTTAGGGGGGAGAATGCTCAATTTTCTATTTTTCAAGATGTGTCAACTTTAAAAATTAGTAAAAAATCATATATTCATTAAAAACTTAGAAAAAAATTGGGCATAAACTACATGGTGTTAGCTAATTTTCTACATTTTAGGGGGCCTATACCAAACACTATGTTATGTTTTTTTGAAAAAATAGGACCACTTTGTGGGGCCCCCTTTTTTAAACTCAATCTCCACCATTTAAAAAAAAAGTAGTTTCAAAAGTAGATTCAAAGCACTTGTTTTCGTTGCATATTCAAATATTGAGTGTAACTATCTTCAATTTCTTATTGAAGGTTAGTATTTCTTGATTTTAGGGAAAAAAAAAGTGGCCACTTAAGACCCCTTTTTGGTCCCTCATCTTTGTGCACTTACCCTCTACTCTTTATTGTGTCAAGTATTGTCTCATGGTTAGACTCATGGACCTTCCAAAAGTTTATGTTTAATTTTCTACCCCAATATTTGATGCCACAACAAGATTAGAATAATGAAGAATCTTTTGATGCATGTCAAAGTCCTCAAATAACCACACCAAACTTCTTAACTGGGTTCCTTCTAATTCATGTTCTAGTAACAACCATTGACCTTGTAGGATACTCGATATTTTCTTCATCTATAACAAGGGCCTCCAATTTCCTTTTTGCCTCATGTTACCCCCATTTCAAACTAGCCCAATTTTCAAACTTTTTCATCAAATCCATCATTAGGCTAATTTAAAATGTATATTTTTCAAATAATTCTAGGTTAGCAGATGTGTTCATAGTCAAAGTTGTTGTCTGGAAGCCTTATCATGAATAAGTTGAGTTGTATCTTGTTGTAATAATTTGTCAAACCCATATCCAAGCATCACAGTCTAATTGATTGGAACAATTTGTTGATGTTAAAATTTATGCCCATGCAAGATCAAAAAGTTATTATGTAGTGTTTCATTTGTACTCAAGATTTACTATGTGGATTGGCAAAAAATGTGAAAATAATTAAATTTTTAAAATATTGAAGGTTTATGTAAATCTATTATACAAGGATGATCTTGATATGTCATGCCAAATCTATCTTGTTTCCGCAACAACCCACCTCTCAGTTTCTAAGATATTAAAACTTCATTTTTATCGATCAAATTACCGAAACTATTAAATTCAAGGTTTTATTTAGTCAAAATGGAATCATATTTCTAGGTTTTGGTTGTAATGCTATTATCAACACTGCAACAAAATTTTGTGATAAAAATTTGACAACAAAAATTATAGGTTAATCTTCATTTAATAGATTGAAAAGTTTATTAGATAAATTCATAAAAATTGTGTATTGTGCTCCGAATGTCGATGAATATATCTAAAAACCATTTGCAACTCCTATTAAAGTCTTGATAGGAAATAAAGATTAATAACATGAAGTTCATTAGCAATGTATTTCAAGATTTATAAATGATTAAAAGTGCTATCGACATTTTCATAAGGTTGCCAACCTTTCTCCAAACACAAATTAAGTCTTATCGAAATTAATTTAGCCGATGATTGACCTTTCTCTTACCATTGATGTATAATAACAATTTTCATTAACAACTTGTTAACCAATGTGAGATTGCTAAAATATGATAGAATTGACAACATGCTTCGGCTATTTGGAGGAAGTTAATAATTTTGAAATGTGTTTGTTAAAAAGGTTTAAAATCTTTCAAGTAAAGACTACTAGCGGGTTTAAAGACAAATTCTCCAATTCTTTGTTGAGGGTGCTACGAACACTTTAAACATCCATTGGCATTTATATCATTTATATTGGGACTTTTTCTTGCTTGGTGTGGAGGAGAGAATCTTATTAAGGGTTTTTGGTTAAAAAATATTAACTTTTAAAGATTGGTTTCACCAAAATCATTTCCACAAAATAGCAATTTGAGAAGGAGGTTTAATTTTGCCTTTGACATCTATTTGTATGGATACCCTAAATCAATATGTATCTATCATTAAATATGTTTAGTTTGATATTGTCAAGTGATTTTTGAGGGATATTAATCATTGTAGTTAAATACTTGTAGATATCATTGCTCAAATATAAAAAGATATTATCCAATGTATAAGGAAAGGATTCTTTGTAGATTGAAGTAGCAATAATGGGTTGAATTTTGTGAAAAATAATTGAAAAGGTACTTGTAAATTTGTAAACAAATTAAAGAGGTTGGTAAAAAATTTGTACCTGAGTTGAAAGTTCAAAACCTATTGCAATCATGAAATATAAGTACCAAGGATACAAGCTCCTCTCAGTAGTTGAAAGTACACTTTTGGAAGTCTCATACACCAAGTTATGCCACATTAGCATGCAATACTATTGGAACTCTATGAAAGAAGGAAGTAGGTCACCCTTAGCATAAAAGACCTTCAAAATTAAGTTAGCATATGTCGACGGATTTCACGTGATAGTTTAGTATCCTGATCTAGTGTTGGAATACATAAAATGATATAATCCTAAGACAAAAGAGATCAATACCATTGATGGAAAATTGGTGGCCAGGTTAGATGGTGTCTCCATTGGTATCATTTTCAAGTTGCCTATCACAGACCAGTTCACTTGCATTAACAAAGATATTGCTCATCCGTATTTTAGTGAAAATAAGAATTAATGTCTTAATATCATAGCAATAAATTGGCTATTGGTACCTAGAGGAGGTAGGTCTCAACTTTTTAAATCTCTTCATAAATCTTTCTTCATTGATGATGTTTCCAATATGATCATTATTCTTCATCAACTAATGGGAAACAAAAACTAAACTGAGTTTGAGAAATGAATGTACCTTTTCATCATTATCATATGTGCGGGGAACCAATTCATTGATTGGGGTGGCATTATCAATGATAATTTGCATGAGTAGTTGAATAGTTTGATTCAAACCTTTATTTCCACTTGTCTTCCTATCTTTGTTATGCAATTGTCAGTATGAGGACTTGGCCAAGGATCAGTACCAAAGGAATATATTAAATACAATGTACATCTATAACTATTATCTACAATTGCAACTGGAGGAAAGTTACTAGAAATTTTGGAGAGTGAATGATGCTTTTATAATGAGCTAACAATGAGAGAGCTCCAAGGAAACACTACACTAGGATTATATTTTGAAAAGATCTAGGTTCAACCCTTACCACCTATCAATTGGGAAAACTAGGAAATAAAAAAAATCAATGAGAGTACTGCTTATGTGCTCAAAAGATCAAAAGACCAGTTTATAAGGAAAATTATTAAGAGAACAACCACTAATCCATCAAGCAAAGGAGAGCCTTCAAGGAATAAAAATGATAGTAAATATGGTAGTTCTTCTTCTACCTCTTCTCAATTTTCCACCCTAACTTGTTCTCAATAGGATAGTCAAGGAGTTGGTGATGATGAGGATCCATCCAAAAGGAGTAGTTTCAAGAGTACAGGTGGGGATGATCCAAAGAAGAAGAATAAAAGATCAAAAATAAAGGAAATTTCATTACAACCCATTTAGGAAGAATCCAAAGAAAAAAAATTCAATAGAATCTAAAGATGATCTTAAGGGTGATGAACAAATCCCAACAATGTCCCCTTTCATTCTCATCATATCTTCTATACATGAGATGCCTAATCTCCCTCATGTTATAGAGCCTCCACCTTTGACAGATATAAGTGAATCTCCAAAGGATATTTTTAAGCCACCTATTCTTTCTTTATTTATGGCATCTTATCCATCAAATACCAATATTCTAGAATCTTCACATGGTCCTACATCATCTTGGTTAGAAAAAAATGCTAAGGAAAAGGAAATTTACTAAATTGGTTGTTCCTAAATTTGATTTAGTTGCCAGTTTATTCTAGAAGTAAGAAATAACAAATAAGATAAAGGTCACAACTAGATTGATAATGGATTCTACATCAGGAAACATGTGTGTTGAGGTTGCTTAGCCTATTTTAGAGAAAGATGTGAATGAAGCTACTGAGGCTAGTTTTGATATTACTAAGGTGGACCTGGGTCCTTCAACTCATGAAAGTGGCATTCATAATTTTAAAATATCAACCACTAGATTGGTGCAATGAACAAAAAAACAAAAACATACAAAAGACAATATAAAACAACAAGTGCAAACTCTAACTTCATATCTCAAGTCTATTGTAGAAACAACTAATTTTCCTATAAATGCAATCCATTCTTTTGCATCTCTTGTTCTTGAGGGAAATATTGAGAAAGGATTCATAAAGAGTGTTCATAAGTATCAATCATATGGAAAAGTGATAGAAACATGGATTGAACAAATCAAAGTAGATGCACTGAATCTCATTGGGAAAGAAAAATAGATTATTGATGAAGTAGAAGCCAAGAAAGAAGCAATTGAAAAAGAGTTGAGTATCAAGAAAGAAGAATCAATTTGGCAAGGAATTTGAAAAGATCTTAAAGGAATGATAAAGATAGACCCTAATGTCTTAGTTTCTGAAAAGATATTTTTAGTTGTAGAAGATAATCAATTTGATTCTTTGTTTTAGAGTGTATAATGAAAACTGGTAATCATCAGTCAGGTCTCATCAAAACAAGAGAAACTATTGGAAATTTATGAGAAAGTAAAGACTAAAGTTCATAATGATTTCCTTTCAATCAGCTCAAATTCATTGTTAAAAGATGAAGTTCAAACTCTCAAAAAGAACTTTGAAGACATGATTGATAGAGAATTGTTTAATAAGAAAACTTTCAATACAAAAACAATGAAGAATTTTAGTATTTCAGTATTTATTGAGATCTGATTTTCATTTACTGTGAATAGATTCAAGTGCAACTACTATTAATGCATTATGGTGTAGAGCTTAGATCTTGTCAAGCAAAAGATTATTTGTATTGTTTACTGCATGTATATATTTATTGACATATATATATATATATATATATATATATATATATATATATATATATATATATATATATATATATATATATATATATATATATTTCCATACATATGTATGTATGTGTAGATATGTATATATAAAAGTATGTATACATACATATGCATATGTGTTTATATGTATGTACATATACATATATACATAAGTATGTACATATACGTTTATATGTGTGTATTTATATACATATGTATATATGAGTGGCATATATGTATCTATATACATATATAAATGTGTATCTATGTATGTATCGATGCATATATTTTTTACATTTATGTTCGTGTTTATATATGTACATATATAAACATGTATGCATATATATATATGTAGACATATATATGTATGTATGTATATACACATACATATATATATATACATAAATATATATATATATACATATATATATCTATATATATATATGTATATATATATATATGTATACATATACATATATACATAAATGTATATATATATATACATATATATATATGTATATATATACATATATATGTATATACATATATGTATATATATATGTATATGTGTATGTAAGTGCACATATAATTGTTTGTGTATATATATCTTTGTCTATGCATATATATATGTGTGTATCTATGTATATATGTATATATGGGCGAAGGCATGAGTCTGTTGTTTATGCATATGTGCATGAAACAATTACTGAATAGTATTAGTTATTGAAACAATGAAATTATATGGGGGATAGTTTCATAAGTTGTTGGGTAAAATTGGTACAGAATGTACATTGTCTATAACCACATGCCAAATACATGCGTAGTATGACACACCCTCTTATTTAGAAACATGACACAATGTCTTTTCCAATGGTTGTTGATTTTGTAGGAATCCATGCCAATTGTTTATTGTTTGGCATCTTACCTCCATTATACAAATCGTATACTGCTACAACAATGTGTAGAGGTATGCTCTGAACCAGTTTATGCATTTGCAAATACTATGGCTAGAGATGTGTAAGAAAGAGAACATAGAAAGTTAAATATATTGATCAAATATCTAACTATTAATTTCGGTGTGTGGCTGATAAGCATCATAAATTGTCCTTCAGGTAAATTGCAATGCCATTTCTTTTTTAGAGGCTAAACAATTGTAGATAATGGATTATAGTATATGTTTGTGACCTTCTCTTTAAGTCGGTTTTGAAGCTGACTATAGATAGAGAAACTGAAATTATGCAGGAATTTGTATCTATGACAATGTGTGTTGTTCAGGAAGTAGAGATAAGCACTGAAAAGTTCAACTACGATGTGAGTAAGATTTTAATTATTTCATCTTATATATTCATTTTTAAATGTACCCTGGATTGTGTGAGGTATGGGAATTAAGATTAAAGCTACAATGGACAATGCAATGTCTTTTCCTGATTTTGCTCATGTAGTCTTCTTATGCTTTTTGTAGGATTATACTATGGGACATAGTTCCTCTGCTGACATAGATCTGGCCATTGGTGTTGCTTGTTCAAATGTTGGGAAATTGCATCTCAAAAAGGTAGCTAGAATCACAAGCAACAAAATCATATTTTCTTGAAGCTATTTTTGACTTTCCTAGCTACATCTATTGATTGCCTTATAGCAATAAGCTATTTCTTCTATTATCAATGCATCTATAAATCTTAATAGTAAATAAAATCTACATAGGAATGCATTCCAATTTCCAATTAGACACACTAGTAGAATTTGGAAAATAAATGACTAGGCGACTAAAACTTTTAGTCACAACAACCAAAAATGAATAAATTCTACTCATTTTTTATAACTTAGCTATAAATGAGTAAATAAATGACAAATTTTGTCGTTGAATAAAAAATTATTTAGTCACATAAATAAAAATGACTAAATAGATAGTCATCAAATCCAAAGTAGACAATTTTTTTTTAAAATAATTCAACCAAATATTTGTGCGATGTATTCATGTGTGCAATGTATTGGTGCAATTATTCACATCCATTGCAGATTCATTCATCTCGCTTGACCTCACTTCATTTTTTCATTGTAGACCTTGCTTCATTTGTTAGGCTGGCATAAGACGTTTTGATCAGCAACTACTTGCATGGGCGATAAGGATTCAAAGAGGACCTGGAGACTTCTGAAAAGGCGGGCAAGGGCAAGGAATTCAGAGTTTGCTAAAATGAATTTTAATTTGTCGAGGCCCTATGTACCGAAATCAGATTTGGGGATGCCCTCTGCAATGAATTCATAGGTAATTTGAAACCCTCATTACATTAAACACAAATTCGAAACGATTATTACAATTTGTTGTTCTTAATAATGTTCTACTACTCTTAATAATGTTCTTTTACAATCTTTCCACTGTTTTCCTTCATAATGTGCGCGAGCTAAATATAATAAAATTTGGCTGGTAGTGCCAAATTAGAATTTCCTCAAACAATTTCGATACATTTTCACTGCAGGCACAAACTATCCTTGTTCAAAGTAAACATGTGCTAGATTTACCCACACATCAGGCATCTGAACAAAGATGTTTCCTGTTGTAGCTTCTTGTACCTATGTAAAATTTCCCTTTGCAATATCAAATTGACCCCTTTCAACTAGCACAATGGTTGCCTAATTTGTAGCATAAACATTTCATGGTCTTTGTGCCAACACTTTACAATACAATTCTCTAGCCTTCTCGAGATGTTGTGCCTCCACCTTTGGATCCCTCCTCTCATTGCGAAAATCTACAAAATAATTCCAGTTTCCAAGTGAAATGTCAACATAAGAATTCTTTGCATCTAATTCACTTTGTGCAACTTTAATTGTTTCTTTGCTTTAAGCTAGTCATCTATTTTTAGTTCCATTTTTCCAAGCATAGCTAAGAAAAATTGATGAGTTTTTATCCACCTTAAGTGTATCCTCAATCAATTCTAGGATTAGTTGGATCTCATTCTGATCCCAATCCATGGCTACAGGACGTAGATATGGATCCACATAATTAGGAAACTTGAACAATATTAGCCTATATAAAAGATTTTATATTTCAGTATCATGTAGCTGTTCAAACAACCTAGCAAGATTAAATATTGTTGTGAATTTATCCCATGGTAACTCAAGTGAAACACCACCTTATTCTAGTCAATGGAAGAATTTCATATCCTTAAAGAGCACAGGAAAAACTGCAAAATTAGCACCAGGGCATTTATTTATGAATTCAACCCAAATGCCATTTCCTAATGCCTCCATAAAAGTTTATTGAGACAACTCTAGTTCATCACGCTCAAAATGAAGAACCCCAATGTTGTTTAACAATTGAATGGGTACTTCTTCTCTACTCTTCTTCAGAAGAGACTTTGGCATCTTAAGAGAATCCTGAACTGGAGGATTTTCCTTTTCCATGGTCATGTAATGGATCAGTAAAGACCTTGTGATTGTTGTTTGAGGATGTTTGTTTCTGTCCATTTACTTCAATAGTTCCATTTTCCACGAGATCTTGTATAATGTTCTTCAATTGCCGACATTGTGGTAGAATGTGTCTCTTAGTTCGGTGGAAATCACAAAAAGTATTGTCATCCCACCAAGAGGGTTTAAATTGTCTAGAATCATATTTTTTTGGCTTAGGAAGTTGTATGAGGCTATGTTTTATCAGTTCTTTAAAGACTGATTCAATTGGTTCCCCTAGGGGATTGAATTGTGTTTTGGAAACTTCCTTTGTGGTTTTAGTTGTTGCGTGTTTTGGACAACATTGGCAGTTTGGTCAATATTGTTGGGTGTGTTGTTAGAGGAGTTGTATTCTCTAAATGTAATGACCGGTCCTGCATGTAGGGCTTTAGCATCGACAATGCCATCATTGGTTATGTTCTTGTTTCAGGACCAAAATTTGTTCCCGTCATTAGGGGTGCTTTTAACATTTGGATTTCTATTTGACATCTTGATTTCACCTTTGTGAATGAGAGCCTTTTCAAGTATGATACCCTTTTCTACTAGTTCCACAAAAGAAGTGCAACAATGTACTCTTAGGTCACTTCTCAATTTTGAATTAAGGGTTTCTAGGAATATGGTGACCTTTTGTTTTTCGGGTATTTCAACAGGGCATCGACTAGCTAGACTCCTCCATCTTTGGAAGAAGGTGATAAAGTTCTCTCCATAATCTTGTGTGGTGTGACATAAGGTTGCTATTGTGATTTCATTGTCAATGTTAAAGGCGAAATGTTCGATAAAATTTTCAACAAGTTCACCCCATGACCTTATGCCATATGGAAGTTGAGAAAACCATTCAAGTGCTATTCCAACAAGGATTCACAGAAAAATTCTCCTGAGATATGTGGGGTCATATGAAACATCTATGCACATTATGGAAAATTCCCTTATGTGCTCAATAGGATTACACTTCCCATTATACTTAGGCAAGTTTGGTATAACATATCCATGTGGGAAGGGTGTCATGTATAAAGCTTTGTCAAAGGGAAATGGAAATAAGTCTTTTGCTGAAAAAGTATTTTTGCTAGACATCACCATATTGTCCATTTGTCATTGAAGGGCTTGCATTTGTGTTTCTAAAACATCCACTTGTGTTAATGAAATGTTGGTTGTATTGTTGGGGTCTATGTAAGTGTTTTGAAACCCAACATTATGTGATGGATTTTGGTTTAGTGTAGGAATGAAGGGTGGATTTTGGTTTGTTGTTGATTGATTGGGAACATCAACGTTTTGTGAAGGATCGAGTTGGTTCCCAAATTGTATGAGAGGTATGTCTCTCATTTGTGAAACCCCTATTTATGGAATGGCACTAGTGGTGTTGATGTTTGGTATAGCATTTGTCATGTTTATGCTAAATTTAGGCCTTTTTCTTCCACTATTGGTGCCAAAGGGATTTGACGATGATGCCCCTATGGTAAAATTAAGGCCTTATGTCGTGCTTGATGTACCAAATGGTGATGTATGTACTGTTGTGGCTCTTTGGGTAGGTACTCCAAATGGTATTACTACAGTTACTTGAGGAATAGAGCCACTAGAAGTTGTGTTTTTCCCTTGGGTAGATGAAGTTTGCAATGTATGAATGCCAAATCTAGGAGGTAATGTGGCACCTTCTACTAACAATTTTGCTAAGTATTGTTGGGGATCTTGTGCCAAGTATTCATCTACAAAAGAGGAAAATTTTGGATCTTGGGAAACAATGTCTAAGTCTTCAACTATAAAGCATCCCTGTTGGTCTTTAGCGACAAATTTTTCCAATAAGGTTTTGTGTGGTCTTGATGTCCCTAGTGGGGGGTTTTAAAATGGATTGATAAAGTCTTGTGGGTCAACCATTTCTCTTTATTTCCTTTTTGACCTTGTTTTGACCATGTAAGATATGCTCAAAATGCGGATGATGCAAAACTATGTCAATGAATGATATGATTTTAGTCTATATTTTTGGATTTTTTTGGATATAAGGAATGAATGCTAATGCAACTATGTTTTTGGTCTTTTTTGGAAAATAGTGAATTTCTAAAATGACGGTGTCCTAAAATGACTATGTCTAATTATGCTAAAGTGTAGGCAAGATTTTAAAGGTAATCAACTTTGGGAGATTTGAGAAGAGGTTAGTAACCATCCAAAGTTTAGCCAAGGCTTCAATTTATTTTTTCAAAGGACCATTTGTAAGAGACAAAGTGAGTTCCCAGACTGGATTGACAAGCTAGAAAAGACTCACCAAAATGACAAAAGATAACTGGTGTGACAAGTGACTTAGTTCTATGACAATTTTCCTTGAAGCAAAGGTTTATCCAAAGTATGGGAAGTTGGCCTATTTTAATCTACAAAGGTGATTGTCCTGAAAGTATGATTGATCTGAAGATAACAAGGACTCCTAAAATGTAACTAAGGTTTGCAACTAGTATGTCTATCGCTATGGCTAAATGATACTAAAAGATGCAATGATGAAAAGTGTGAGCAAATATTTCTGGTTTATGTTCAGAGATCACTGTGAAAGGATAATTAGAGACAGGTTTTGACTATTTGACCTCAAACTGTGGCAATGAATTTTTTTTCTCCTAATTGTCAAGAAATTGTGGTTCAGATTTAACAGATGTGTCATTTGACAGTCGGTTGTGGTTTACAGTATCATATGTGGTTTACAGTAGCAGGTGTGGTTCTCAATAATAGATGTGGTTCATAACAGCCAATGTGTTTTTCAATGGAAAATGTGGTTTATAACAACCAATGCAATTCATAATAGCAGATGCAGTTTACTGTAAATAAGATCTGATTTTTTTGAAATTTTGGCAAAGTTTGTAGGTTTGTTTTAGTCTAATTTTGACCAAATTTTGGAAAAATAGAATACAATTAGAAAATACTTTGTTTTGGTTTGGTTTTTGATGTGAAAACATTTGTTTTCAAATAGACAAGTACGATCCTATGGTTGGCTAGGACAATATTTGTTGAGTTCCCACTTGGATTTCTCCAGTCACACTTATTTTGAGTGGATGATTAGAAGCTTGGTCACACTGGCTCCCCTCCATGACACTCACTTATCTGGGTCAACCAAGCTTTGAGTTCTCATGAATCTCCCATGAAAAGCTCTTCATCTCTACTAAGAACCACAAAAATATGGGATGGCTTCAGAGGTTTAACCTCTCGTACCAGCAAATAGAAGGATTTTGGCAATCTATAACAAATGGCTTTTAATAAAGACACTCGTTTAGTTGGCTATACAAGAGGAAAGATTAGCTCCGATAAGGAGGTTTCCCAACCTGTAGAGGTTATGCTCTATATGTTTTAACGTACCACTCAGGTACTGAGGGAATCACTTGTCTGTATAACACATCTGCACCTATAATGCTAAGTTTTCCATTATCATTCACATTTATATACCGGTTGGGAGTAGCTTGGCTTTAGCTCGTTGCCGGTTTGAGTCGTCTTGGGGTGAGTACTTTTTTCCCACCAAGATAGGCCCTCTATAATTAATAAAAATTTCTCTTACACCCAGGATCACACAAGTGCACAAGGGGAGAGGATACTTTTATTATTAAATCGGGATTTAATTTAAACAGAGTGTGCAAAAGCACTAAGCACAATAAATAGTTGTTAATTTTAAGCACCAAATGAAATATGATCTAAGCTATACAAACAATCAGTCTCAAAATTCCACAAATGTCCTACATCAGATTTCATTAGTAGTTTCAATTTTAACCTTTGACAAACGAGAGTTGTAGCTTTAGATCTTGGTCAAATGAACCTGCAAAACAAACATTAAATTTCTCTTGCCACACACTACGAACAAATTATCAATAACCAAAAATCCTAACCTACTAAATTGAAGATGCAAAAAACTGAATTATTTGCAGAAATTTAAAAACAAACCCAAAACCAGGCAGTTGCGTCACAGAATGATAGATGCAGTGCACGAGATGGATTAGATGCATTGTAGGAAAATCAATTGTGGCTTACAGGATGAAATTTGTGTTGCAATATAGTGGATGCGGCTCGTGTTGTTGGCAGTTGTGGAAAAATAATTGGCGGATGTGTCACTCTGTCTTGGAAATTGTGTTGAATCATATAGAAAACCTGCAAAACATATAAAATCGTACAAAATTTGTAGAAAATTTGTCCTTGGCGTCAGGTTCACCAAATGTAGCAGAGGGAAAATTCATGGATTAGCAATACAAGCGTAAATCAATTTAAACCTAAGCTAATAACGAAGAACAATGGAAGACAAAACATGCATAAAAGATATTACCAAACACGCATGAAATTCCATGATTCACCTTCGTTACCCTTCTCCATTTCATTGTAGTATGATACTTTCCCTCAAATTAAGTATGCAAATATGGCCTCATGATATTGATAATAGCAAAACATTGAAGATTCGAACTCATAAAATTTTGGGAGGAATAATAATGATAGAGGTAAAGCCAATTTATAGAAAATATGATTTTCAAATGACAGGCTCAGATTAAAAGATAAATCGACAATTAAGATTAAAAGATGTGGCATGCAATAGGACTAGGGTTAAATTAGTGTAAGTGATAAAGCATAAATGGTGGAGATTAAATTAAATAATAATTTAATCATTGGTGGAAACTAGTTGAGACACAAAAGGATAAAGATTGCATGTAGAAGATAATATTGATGAAGTGATCAACATATAAAGACTATTCATTAGAAACAATCAGATATTATCTCACCAGATAACTGAATGATCAAATTAGATCTAAACATAAGTGATACATGACTAATTAGATAACAAAGAGATTATCTAATCATAGAGGAACATGATAAGGATAAATCCTTTTAAATTAAATGATTTCAATTCGACATTCAAGATTTTGGGATTAAATTAAATAAATAAAGATTTATTCAATATTAGGGAGAAAAGGTCAAGGAATAATTAAATAATTAAAGTGATTATTTAATTATAGTTGAAAGTGTCGTAGAAATTAATTAAATAATAGTTTTTTTTTTTTTTTGATAAAAGTGGTAGACCACTATAATATATTAATATAAATATAAATATAACTTACAAAACTAGGTTTAGGCAAGCATACCGGCAGGAAATAACCAGGAAGAAAACCTCTGGTTGTAGCTCGTGAAGTTACAAAATCATCCCAATTATTGGGATCCATCAAAATCCTATCAATCTATCTCAATAATAAAGTATGTATACTGATTTTACATGAACGTTAAAACAATGTTTTTTCGAACAATTAGCCCATCAAAACTTAGCAGCTACATACATTACAATGCTAATAAATTTAATACCCATAATCTTGAATTAGCAAAAAGTATCCCAAAAAATGAAACTAAAAGAGACTTTATTCCTCCATTTGTTCACCACCCTGCATGAAGTTTTCCTCCTGTGCCTCTAGAAGGTCGTGAAGACCCAAATCATTTGCAAAAAAGTTAAAGCCCATTATTGGCTCCTCAGCACTGTTTTCCCTTGGCAGAAACCTTACATTGTAACTTTGATGCTCTTGCACAATAGGGATGGGAAAATTTTGGCCTAGCATCACTTCCTCCTTAATGGCAACTTGCTCGGGCTAAACTTCTTCTACCTTCAGATTATCAGGGGGAACATTATGCATATTGGGCTTGTGCTCACACAAAAGGGAAATTGCATAATATTTCTCTTTGAAATCAAATGAAATGGCAGGACACAAGCACCTGCAATTCTTTCTTAGGGCTTTCAACAACACACTATCTTTTTTGTATTGCAGCGTTATTCTAACCGCTTCAAAAATTTCATCAAAACCATGTTTAGTTTTGAGATATTCCCTTGGAAATACACCCCCTACATACCCATCCCTAGAGAAAAAATTGTATTATTGTACCACTTTTGACAGTGCATTCCTATCAATTAATTGGGGTTTAACAAACTTTACCACTATTTGTTCGAGCTTTGCTAGAGATTGAAAGAAATTCAGGGTGTTTGAGAGAAACACTGAAAGTACCTATGATGGGTATATTATCCTCCTGGCTTGCGGGCTAGCAACTTCCACACCCAGAATCAACCTTACTGCCTCCTCCACCTTAGGACAAGATACATCAAATATTAAAGATAGGTCCACATGGGAGAGATGCTCCTCAAACGGACGCTCCCATTCTTTTACTGAACAGGGAACTATGAAATTCCACAGTTGTGCCAACATTTTTAAGCTTCTTCGCACACAAATAACTCAACTCTTTGTTTTCTAGAAACCTCCTGAGCAATGTGTTTGGAAAAAAAGAGCCCAGTATAGCCACTATTTAAAAGCATATTACCTTTATTAATAGCTTCCATATCAAGCATAGCCCAAAATTTGATGAGAATTCTACCTCCATTCAGCTTGTGTGAGGTCATTTCTATTGTAGGTTTATTTAATTTGCACAACTGATGAATGAATATGTGTACTTGAATATATACTTCACATTAGGGGAATTAAAGGAGATGAACAAGTGTCTGTTTGTTTGGGCTCATGGAAATTCCATGATGCCCTGGTACTATTTTGTAATGAACACATCATTACTCTTTAAACCTACCAGCCAAGTGAAACAATCGCACAAAACTGGATAGCCCACAATCATGATTTGATAATTCTTGCCGAACAAAATTATAACTTAAGGTATAGAAATCATTTTGCATCTTGAAATGTGCGAGGAACATTTTCCATCAACAATATCAATCATGATTTAAGACAAAGAAAATATGAGTCCCAGATTTTGGCAAAAAGTATATTTGAAGAGACACAATTACCCACGTGTTGGAGATTGTTGAATGTTGTGGATGTGTTGCTGATATGTGGTTGTCATTGATGTCAACACTATTAGAATTTGGTGTATCAGTTGTTGTATATGTCAAGGATATTGAGAAAATTGTAAAAGAAAGTGTTTCAGGTTCCCAGTGGAACTGTGTAGGTCATTAAGGCATTTTGTTCTGTACGTTAAAGATTAGCTGATGTGGATTAAAGGGTTTATTGTTAAGTATGTCTAGATCATCTACTGGAAGTTTCAGAGGTCTGCATGAAGTTTTGTGTGAGTTGTGGTTTGATAGTATTTTTGTTGTCTCTGTCAGTGTTCCTGAATGAAAATTTTGTGATTCTGGTTATCTCAGTTGTTGCGGATGCTTCTCTATTTTTTCTCGGTGTTCTTAGATGTCTCTAGTTCATTCTCTATCTTTGTGGTACGTCCATTGATAAGCTGTCGTTAGGTCCCATTACTTTAGAATATAAAATTCAATTTGTCGACCGGGTAGTGTTCAAGGAAATTTGCAATAGAAGTTTGGAGTATCTCCCTTAGGTTTTTTTAACTTTTAAGAATAATTGAATATTAATTCTAACTTTAAACTGTCTAACTATGAAACTATAAAGCAATTTATTCCAGAAATGTTTGAACTGAAAAACATAAAAAAACTAATTTAGAAAGCATGATAACTGAATTAAAAAGTACAGAAACGACTAAACTAAGAAGCTGACAAATTATAAAAGCAAAAAAACTTATAACAATCCATAAAACATCTTCTTAACAATAAAGATTCTAATAGTTAATGACAGAAACTACGGAAGTGAAAAGCAACAAATACTTCAAAACTAAAATTTCATAACAGTAAATTCAATAATTC